>QYTT01082005.1:11363-30599 GCA_006980735.1 Dasypogon diadema
TTGTATCTGTAGAAGCAACTCCATGCTGGGTTTTGTTAAGCAGTGGTCCAAAGAGCTTTATGATCTTCAAGGTGCACAAACTTTATATAACTCGTTCGTGAGACCTCTATTTGAATATGCATCTCAGGTCTGGAACCCTTTTATGTTGTTCATATTACCCTAACTTTTCACAAGATCGTAGAATTTTGTTATTGACACCAATGAAAAACAATTAGAACAACTAAAGGAATTAGATAATGGTCAATATTTTCGTATTGGTGTGGAACGATGTTTACAGACATTACTAGTTTCTTTAAAAGAAAACGTACTTGGAAACATTGTTGATTTTTGATCATCGTTTAATGTAGATGGAACTCCAATATCAATCAGCGAAGGAACGAGCTTCTAGATAATTTCGGGACA
The DNA here is from genome assembly GCA_006980735.1 of Dasypogon diadema. Taxonomy (NCBI): domain Eukaryota; kingdom Metazoa; phylum Arthropoda; class Insecta; order Diptera; family Asilidae; genus Dasypogon; species Dasypogon diadema. The sequence goes on from QYTT01082005.1 coordinate 11,766, forward strand.
CATTCACAATTCAGTTCACATAATTAAAAATTGGTGTTTTTGTGATTGGAATATTTAAGGCGCGTTTGGTAAACTTGACAACTTAAATCATTTTCTGGAAAATATTGTGAACGACATGGAGTATTTACTAAACAAGAGTTAATAGTTATTTTAAGTTAATATATTTCTATAGACGACATTGTCATAAGGGCCACTATTCTTACCGGAGAAGCTAAAGGAGAGAGCGTATTGATTACCCGAATCACAATTATCCCAAATAATTAGCCATTTCATTTTTAAAAAGCTGCAATTTCCCCTAAAGTTGGCATTTACATTGACCATTAATAAGTCCCAGGGCCAAACGCTGAAAGTGGCAGGAATTCATTTGGGAACTCCTTGCTTCTCACAAGGTCACCTTTATGTCGGTTGCTCAAGAGTATCGAGTGCCCAAAACTTACACGTACTGGCGGAAAATAATAAATCATACAATGTCGTCTATAGAAGTATATTAACTTAAAATATTTGCGTAAGAAAACAATATCAATTTTATGATTCTATCATATCAAATACCTAATCACTTAAACGTAAAACTGTAACTATTTTTCTCTATTACAACGCAAGCTATATGACGGGTAAAATTTTTTATTCTATTGATTTTTTATTACTCACACATTTTTTATTTGTCTCTGGACCCAATTCTGAAGTCCACACAGACGAAGTCGTGGGCAGAAGCTAGTTTTAACATAAATTGATAACAGTCGTTAAGCCATATCATTTATCGGGATAAAAGGTATCTTACGTGTTAATCCAGGTTATAAACTATCTGTGTGCCAAATTTCATCCAAATCTGTTCAGCCGTTTTTGCGTGATTGAGTAGGAAACATCCAAACATCCAAATGTACAAACTTCCACATTTATAATATTAATAGGATACCTATTGTCAACAACTTGTTCGATTGATGGCACGAAAACTATGGAGTTATCCTTATTTGGTGGATGTTCTCTTAAGGGCGATGCATTCATAAAGGTTTCAACAGTCCCTGCAGACGGATTTCTGTATCATACAAGTAAACTTTCAGCATCATGGCAAGATTTGAATCTTTTTAAAGGTATTGCAGGTACCATTGGAAATTTCATCCCATCATCGTAGTTCTCATCACTTTCGCTGAACGATGAGTTAGCATTGTTCGGAGCTATATTTTCTTCCATATTTTTCTTATTTTATTTATTTCGCACTTTTTATCACAAATGCGCGTATAGTCTGAAGATTCTGCGTCAGTTTTTTCTACCAAAGAACTTCCGCCTTAAGAGCGCTTTTATAGTCATCTGCAACATACAAACACGTGTCATTGGGGGAGTATATATATCAATAGTGGAATATATACCACAAGTTTTATCATCGAATGCTGCAGCTTTAAAAAATGGCCACTTTTCTGATGGTGTTTTATGGGCAGCAATTCGACCTTTGGTCTTTAAACTAAAGGGAGCCTAAGAAATGATTAAATCCCACATGATCTCATCTAAATAAAAGTAAAAGTAGCCATTTTTTACCTAAAATACGGGTAAAGTTGTTGTCTTATTCACCTCAAAAAGATATATATTGTATTCAGGCATACCGAGGGACATTTCATTTTACGCAGTAATCGAAATTATGTTTAAACTTGTCATTCTTATACTGGGAAGGCACTGAAGAGATATCGATATATTCTTGGAAATTCTTGCTTCTTCTGCTTGGTTTAAATACAGATTTTTGAGAGCCAGAGTGTACTCCTTGGTTATTGTTCAGTTCATACTATTTTATTCGTTTCTAGAAGCACATTATAACTTTCCTATTTGCCGTTTGTCTTTTGAATCTCTACAAATGAATATCAAAATGTTATTTTTACGATATTGAGCATTCCCATTAGTTTCGATTTTGCTTAATTTCGGTTTTCAGTATTTTTTCTGTACTCTGGACTCATTCTTTAATATCAATTCATCGCTCAACTCAAACAATGAGTCCGCTCAATTACTAACTCCACTTAGCGATTGCTCAATTCTCGAGATATAATCGGACTCAAATCTTGAGCGGATGCTGAGTAACACTTGCGGCAGGCCCGGCGTGCTGGCATGCTAGCTTATGCGGAGAGGGTGTTCTCTCGACAAAGTCAATTACAGATTATTAAAACGTAAGCTTGAAGCTCAGTTTAATTTTCCCAGCAACGCCACGAATTTGATATGATCGTATCTTCATGGTCGTTACCAGACTCTTTTCTGTAGCGATAAGTTCTCCGCCTTTCTGGGGGTGTCATCTGGCGTACCTAAGGGCTCTATACTTGGACCTTTATTATTTACAATGTTTATTAATGACCTTCCAGAAGTTATCAAAGATTCTAAATACCATATGTATCCGGACGATGTACAGATTTATATCTCACGTCCTCTGGGACTAACTGAAGATGCTGTGTACTATATAAATGCGGATCTTGTAACTATCTCTCTCTGGGCTCAACAAAATAAACTCCTGTTAAATGGTTCTAAATCAAATGCAATTACTATTTATCAAAAGGAATTTGATCAGACATATTTTCCTGAAATCGTATTTGACGACTCAGTGATTCCGTAAAATCTATGCTTCACTTCGTAACTTGTCCGCTGGTGCAGCCTCTGTTCCACAAGAAACGAAGATCTTTCTTGTGAAAACACTTATTGTTCTTTTAATTTTACCTACGGCTGTGAAATCTTCTGCAAACTTGACTCGGTCTCTCAGCGAAAACTGAATGTTGCCTACAACTCGACAAGACGTTACATCTTCAACTTGAGGCGATTCGATCATGTATCTCAGAGAATCAACTCTGTTCTTGGTTGTAATATCTCCACCTATCTAAGATTTCGCGTATTTAACCTAGTCATGAAACGGCAACCCACTTTGCTCAATCCACACACACATTTAACATTTTGGTACCTTATTTTACATGTTTAATATCTGAGCGACAATTTTTTTGTCCAGGCCATAAGAATGTGGAACACTCTTCCTTTGAATATAAAGGAGAGAGAGGTTTAATTATTTGCGATACTGATAATATCTGTATAATTCGAGATTGAGTACGTCGGGACCACTACACTAGATGTGCGGACAATACACATACACTTATATATTACATCCTTTTTTTAAAGCTAGTTTATAGGTATATTAGTTTGGTAATAAGAGTATGTCTTTAATTTCCTACACATAGCTATAAGATCTATTTCTTAATTGTGTAGAGTTTCTATCGTCAATACATTGAATCGAATTGAATTGATCCTGGAGAATGATACGTGCAGACTGTGCCTGGAGAATACGATGGAGACGACGTGTGGGAGAAGATCTGGACTGCTTCAAAACTGACGGTACTCTCAGGATTCTTCCCCGCACTCACAATACATCACAATTCTTCATTAGGAAGGAAGTTAAAATTCAGAATTCTTCTCCGCACTCACAACACTTCACAATTCTTCATTAGGAAGGAAGTTAAAATTCAAAGTATATTCTTCATTAATCCTTTAAATCTAAGTTGAAATTACATTCAATATATCTTGAACAATCCTTTAATTCAAAGTTGAAATTACATGAATAAGTTTTTTTTTTTAAATGACTGTCTAGGTGCGAAGTGTTTAGAAAACTGAAAAATATTTTCATTTATTTTTCAATAGAAAAATCATCAGGACGCCTACGTGGAAACGGATTAAAAAAGGATCTGAATCAAGTGTACAGTTACTAGGTGCTCATGAACTCAAAATGCTAAACCTTACAAATGTTTAAAATAGCAACCAAACTATTGAGCGGATAGCCGCGAGCCGCCACAGACGAATCACATTGTGTATGAATGCCCGGCTTTGGCGAGAACGAGATTGGCTGTTACCGGCAGCCCCATGGGTAGCATGGGACAGCTAACTTACAAACAAATGGTCGAAATAATAAGGGACTTCGAAGTTAAGGTTCTTCCGGGGAATTTCCCGACGAGAACCAGTTCAGAGGGCTCTTGGCAGAGGGACGAATATTCGGGTCCATTTTCAGGCAGAGGCCTGCATCAATATCCCTTGAATGTTTCTAATAATAATAATAACAAGCTAGATTTTCAAGTGTTTAAACGCTAGACGAATAAATACATAAATTAATATTCTAGATGCTCAAGGGTGGGGGGGGGGCAAAGGCACGGGCTCTGTGCCAGTGCTCTATATGTTTTCACTTTCGGAGAAGGAATTAACTAAACATAAACTTGCGAGTGCTTTCAATAAAATGTCGCTATCAGTGCTGTGTAAAATTTATTATTAGTACTTTTTTATTTCTCTGTTATTAGTTTGTATTGCTACTTATTGTCTCCTAAAGTAATTTTATTATTACTACATCCTCATAACATGAAGATCACAACTAAACAATTTATTTTGAAAATAAATTCCTGTAAAGAAAGACATTAAAGAATTCATTGCCTTTAGAGATTTTTAATAGTTTCGCATATTTTTCTTTGTCCTTATGGTCCGTCCGTATAAATGCCGCCGTCTTATAACATATTGATTAAATTTCCCCCTTTAAAAATGCATGCGGTGGTCCATTTTTGCGTGTGTGTGTGTGTGTGTATATTGAAAGATGGCTTCAAAATTAAATGATTATAGGAACCAAATACACAGTCACAAGTTGTATGTATCAAAAATGGCTGCTTTGTGTGTCCTATTCTGATTCTGAAATATGTGGCTACAATGGAAAATTTCATTGCCACACGATGTGATTGTGTGTGCATATGCACAAAATTAGGGGATTTCCTGCCATGGAACTTTGTGCGGAGAAGAGATTTTAAGAAAGGCTTTGGGCTTCCTCAGTCGGTCATCCGCAACTAGAGTGATGCGTGTCTATCTGCATCATCCGGTTTTGGTATAGTATATCCCTCTATATGGTTCTGTTCTGGAAACGAGCACAAGAGATGAATTTCAGTTCTCCCATTAGTTGTACTGTACTTGCCTTTTTGCCAAATTATATGACATGCGTGCGCAGGAATAATGAAAAAGGATTTAATTTTCCCCTCTTTTAAGGCTTTTTAGTTTTTGAAGCGATTTTGTCTTGGAGGTGACAAAATTTGTGGTGTATACCTTGCAGTGCTTGGTGCTTCTCTCAAGAGATGGGGCAGATAAATTTTTGTATAAAAAATTCAACAAAATGCTTAGTAATGTTTTGCAATTTTTTTCGAATTACATGTACACGGTAATTTACCTCAATTAAGGACAATTGGTTTTGTGATCTAAGACAAGTGTTTTCTTCCTGTGCCAATGGTCATTTGAGAGCGAATACACGTTATTGTTTTTTTTTCTGTTTTTTGTTTTTACTTTAAAAGTTCAAAATAATCGTTTATTTCCATTATTGTTTCGAAATAATAGTGTGAATATTGTACTGCATTTTTATGATATATAATGATTACATTCTCATAAGAACGACTTAAGGATTTGTCGAACATGACGGAAAGATGCTTTGTTATTAATTCGCAATATATTGTGATGTTTTTTGAAAAAAAAAAATCATTCAGCGCTGTACTTAAATAAGCGAAGTGGTGCTATTTATAGGTATTAGGATTGTATGAACTTCTTATGTGTTTTTTTTGTTTTAAATAACTTGGAACTTTTGTTTTTGCTTCGTGGTGATTTTTGTAAATCGTAACTAAATTAATTATGTACCCGAATTTATGTGCCGAATTCTCATACAAAATCACATTTTTGCAATTTGTTCAGTTATGTGTGTTTGTTTTTATTTTTCACAACTTGAAATAAGTGTTATTTTGTTTGATTCCCGACGGATAAATTCAACTGAGTACTTTCGTATTGAAATATTTCCGCAAGGTCATATTAGTCTCTTTTGTTAATATTCTGATTAAAATTTCAAAATTGTTTTTTTTTTATATATATATAGTTTCGGTTTAGTTTACAAATATTAATACTTGTGTTTTATATTCTCCAGCCCGAGTATTAATGATGGTGATAGTCTTTTCAGTTTCCGGAATGTCACACTTACTGAAGTCATTCTAGCATTTAAATCGCTCAAGTCGTACCCATTAAGAAAAAAGAGTTTGCCGTTGAGCTATCTAATTTTAGGCCTATTAGTATACTTCTGGTCCTCTCGAAAATTTTAGAACGATTTCTTTTTAATCAAATGAAAGAGTTTATTGATTCCTTGAATTTGATTTGCGATAATCAATCAGGTTTCAGGGCTAAGCACAACCACAGCACAATTTCTGCTCTTTTGTTGTCGGTCGAATCGGTCCCATATAACATTGAACGTAGGCAGCTTATTAGACTTTTCAAAAGCATTTGATTCTGTCGACCTATCATCATCCTCTATAATAAAATAATTAGCCAATTCCACTTTAGTAGTTCTGCTGTCAATTTTTCAATTTGTTTTGATTTACTACCTGTCTCTTCGGGTGTGCTTCAGGGATCTATTCTAGGACCATTGTTGTTTGTATTATACATCAATGATTTAGTATCTATCGCAGCATTGCTCGATCCTGTAATATGCTGATGATGTGCAGCTAATACTCTCGAGTCCTTTCGACCATATGGTTGATATTATTAAAAAAAAAAATCTCTAACTTTAATGTAGATTTTCCACAAATTAGCTTATGGGCATTGAATAACAAGCTTAAGTTAAATCCTTCCAAATCTCAGAGCGTCATACTCTTTGATCGGGTATTTGATTCGACTTTTGTTTCAAAATATGTTTTATAAATTTATATGTATAGTCATTTTCAAATACTTAGTTTAATTTGATTTTCCATAGATTCCTTAACTTCTCATGCTAGTACGTCTACAAGGCTTATATTGTCTTTTGTAGTTGATCCAAATAAATAATATGAATATGAATATTGGTATTTCTGCAGGAGACATTTTTTCAGTTGAAGAATCATTTAAAATTGTTCGATGTTAGAACATTTCCCAAAGATTTATATTAGGCTAAGATGAGTTTGATATCTTGTCCGTAGCTTTACATTTGATGTCTGAAACAGTGCACTTTCAACAGGCTGATGCTGGTTGCATAAATATTACATTAGTCTGGGATAATTATTTCGACCTTTGTTAGTTTGCTTCTCCTGGAACTTTCGTTGAGACATTCATGATAAACATCTTTATTCATTCCAGAAACGTGAACAACAGTTGAGCTTTGAGTTCAACAAACCTTCCTACAACATTAGTAAACACAGATTTCCTTAAATGGAAACTAATTCAGGTTTTGCCTATAACTACCCACCCTTATCACTAATTTTTGTTCAGTAGTCCACTGTTTTCACATATTTGTCATGCGTTTACTTCGTATTCCTTGTACGTTTTTTGATTTTTTAAAGTGTGTTCGGAGCCAAGTCAAGAAAGAAATTACCATTTTAAAAAGAGCTTATATTTGTTAAATTGGCAAAAATCCAATCCATTTTCGAACTTAGCTAACACATATGGTTTGTCTGCTGTTAATTCTAACCGAACCTATTTTTCACTAGATTCATTCTCACTACCAATCTAACTTCCTGCGCTGTTTTTTAAGATATGATCTTATTTCTTGCCTTTTTAATATTTTTCCTATCATACCGTGATTGGAACAGTATTAGCGTGGACCAATTGTTTTGCCGAGGCTATGTCCATTGGCTGGAGATAAATGCAAATTTTAAATTTCTTCATAACAAATTCGTTTCTATTAGGATTAATGAACAAATATTACGTCCAAACTCGGTTTATATCAGGTGTAAAGGCTTTCGCACTCCTGAAATAAATTTCGTATTCTGCATAATACTGCCAAGAGGTCCCCACTTCTAAGAGATATTATTTGTACTCCTTTCTAAGCACCAAATTACATACCAGGAGATTTTGGAGTAATATTAAATCGTGTTGTATTTTCTGCAAGGAAGACCAATCCTGTAAATGGCAACATAGATTTAGATTTCCTAAACTTGACTTGTTGTGATCGAGACACCAAAATTTCCTTATTTCACCGAGAAGGAAAAGTTTTCTGTCTATGTGGACATTTTCCAAGTGTAATTTTTAAAGCTTTCTAGAAGCATTGTTAATTTATAGAGGCCATATTTAGTAGTGAATTATTTTTCCAGCGAGATAACGCTGTAGCTCACGTATCCGAAACTTCCTACTAATGATTGCGCCCTCGAAACATTCGTTTGTTGACCTGGTTTAGCTCGCAGTTGTGATATTAACCGTATTAAGAATTTATAGGAAAAAATGTTAGGAGCTTTTCATACAAAAAGAAAACAATTTCCAACAGTAGCAACGAGGAAATAAAAAGACCTTAGGAGAGAATTATAGACAATACGATCGAAAAAGTGATTAGCTATATGCCAGATAGATTTAAGGTATTGCCTAAGCTCAGGAGACAAACCTATGACGCACACAGCACAGCTTAGACGGAGGGAAATTAGGGAAGAGGAGGATTAGGAAATTAATCTAACAAATCTTTAGTAAAAAAATTCGCCGCTAGAGGTAAATATTTTTTTTTATTGGAGGGGGGTAAGATTGGTAGCGTTGGAAAGACGATGAAAGGAAAAATAATATTTGTTCGGGGACTATAGTTCTAAAATGTACCACGATGGCGCAAGAGTCATTTGAATTGAATTGAAAAGTGAATTGGCAAAAAATTGTTTTTTCCAATAACTTTTATTAATTCCTGAGGGATTTAAATTTGGTATAATAATAGGTGTTGTGTGTACAAATAAGATTGTGTACAAAAAATTTCGAATTTTCGAATATTTTCGAAAAAAATGAGGAGTGCTCGAAAATCAACTATTCGAAGATTAACTATTTTAAAAAGTCAGAATTATCCAACGAGAAGATAGTAGAGTACTTGAATGGTAAAGATTGGAAGGCCTTGTACGATTACGTAAATACAGCTTATTTAATTACCTATCATAATGTTCAATCACTACCCCTATATTATAACGTAATAAAGAACAACAAGAAACTAAAAACATAAAAATCTGTGGTGATTTTAACACAGAATTAAATAAAGAAAATCCATATTTAAAATTCGTCAATATACCATTGGTTAATAACGAAAGTAGCACAAAAATGAATACTCAAATTGATGGTAGATATATAAATTTAGAATATCATAAAATCATTACATTTTTTAGTCACCATGTTGCTTTACAAACATCATGGTAGACCTAATTTAACCTACTCATTTTTTTATGTATACCCATTTATTTCGATAAAAAAATTAAGTTCATTATAATCATGATACAAGTACAATCCTTGTGAGGAGAATTGCGTCGAACACTGCTACCCAGATAAATCACCGCGCCCTTTACAGAATTCGATCCCACACCCACAGGGGAGAAAGTTTGCAGACGTGCGTCTCAGATCACTTGGACAGAATTTTAGTTTTCATTTAAAATTTAATCAATGCATTTAAATAATAAATAAATAAAATCTGTTTGGGCGTAAGATTCATAAATATAATTTCTTTACTATATTTGGCGTTTATTTTCTTTTGCCTTTCGTTTTGCACTCAGATGTGTTAACTTACTGTGGAATTCAATTAGCTTTGCCACTCTATGAGACGCTGTTTTTTTTTTTTTTGTAAAGTTAGTACAACTTTCAATATGTCTCTCAAATAAATTACAGAAATGAAAGGAGAAAAATGTTTTCCAAGAATTGAATGCATATATGTGAATATATGCATGCACAACGGTGCCGGTTAATTTGCACCCATGACTTCGTAAATTTTAAAAGATTAAAAGTCAAGGACTTTTTGTTGTACACTTAGCCACCTGCAAGAATATCTGGTACAGTACAGCGCAAACACCCATTTTCATACAGCCACAGTTTGGTAAAGATGGAGAATGTTATGATCTGCCTAGACAGACGGAGGGAAAAACATGGTTGACTATTATCCTTGTGCCAGTTGGCGAAAGTTAGAATTTTCTGTTTGTACTCATTCCCCAGGAACTGAAGGAAGCTTCAGGAAAACACCATCGTCCCGAAACGGGCTCATAGAGGACAACGCTTCTGTTTACAGATGCACTCCACGAATACCAAAAGAACAAGCACTAAGAAAAATAACGTAAATTATATGCAAATTTTGCGCTGTGCAAGTGGAAACTATAATGTAGACTGGGTAGAGGGTAGGGGTGCGGCAAGACGAATATAAACAGTAGAATTTCGGGGGATTTTAATTAAAAGTTGTTCCGTCCAACAGTTCGAAAAAAAAGAGAAACAGCAGGGGACCGAAATTGGCGATGATAGCGACGATTCGCCACCAACGAACAGCAATGGAGAATTATTTCGCTCCGATTCATTTTATTTTGATTCTATTTTAATTTACTTTAGCTTTGTGTTTTTCTGGCTTTTTTATCACGTACTTATGCCACCCTCGAAAAATTCGCATTCTTTATTCAATGAAATATCACTTCGTTTAGGATGTGCTCTGTTACTCAGTGTTGAGAAAAGTATTCAATAATTTCTGCAACTAAATGGAGTATTTTTTCTTTTAGGGAAAGTTCAATTCAAAAGTTGTAAAGGCTCTAATAATAATTGAAATGCATTTAAATTCAAAATTTAAATCCATTTTTCCATTTAAAAAAAAATACATCAAGGCTGAAGGACATCTGCAATTGAGAAGCTAATGTGTACTTAATGGATAATGGAAAATAATTTTAGGGAATAAAATAATTGGCAAGTAGAATGAAAAAGGCGAATAAAAGCAATAATCCAGATTGATAATATATTTACTTTTATTAATTTAAAAGTATCGGACGATTTTTTCATAATTTCCACTTAAGAAAGAAATTCATAAAATTATTTCTATTGTTGGATATGTGTTGCGATTATTTCGTGTTCATTGAGTTTTTCCTTTCACAACACAAAAATAACAAATTTAAGTAAATATATACATATACGGTTTTCCCTAAGCTCAGGGGACAACCCTGCACAGTTTAGCCGGAAGAAAATTAGGGAAAAAGAAATTAGGGAACAGGAGATAGGGAAATGTTTCAAGTAAGCCACTATTTTTGCCTTGAAATTTTTACTGTACAATGTCCCAGCGACTTCTCTCAGTAGAACAATCGCAACTACTGGTACGCGACACCTATATAAATCGTTGCGCTCTGTGCAGGATTTGAATTCACGCCCACAGAGGAGAAAATCTGCAAAAGTGCGTCGCAGCCCGTTCGGCCATGGGCGTGGATGGCGTAGTTTATTCCATTCACTGCCATAATTAGTAGAAAAGCTTTCGTGAGAAAAATATATGTAAAAATACATTTCATAAGAGAGAGCTTAAAAGCACAAGTATACACGTAGTTGGCAGCGAATGCGTTATAGTTAATAAATGAACTTAGGGTCCAAATGAGAAGATATTTCTATAGCTCTAATTAGAGCAGTAGACAACTTGTCCTATAGTTCATTTTATTTTAGCAAATCCTCTAGCTATATTTTTTTACAAAGCGTTTAAATTATTAAGGTTATTATTTACTATAATATGTTTATATATGTTTATCGGGCTTTTTAAAGTCGTAGATATGTGCCCTTATCAAAGATTGTAAATCCCAATTGATGCGGTAATCTTTGAATTTATAAAAATATTATTATTGAACTGCAAAAATGTATATATATACACTAAATTAGGTAGTTATTATTATTTTTCCATTATTTAATACTTTTAGGGAACAAATACGAAGTTGTTTAGTTGTAGATCCTTAAATTATTTAACTTTAGCAAGTCGGATAGTTGTGCTCGATATCTCGAAAGCTTTCAACAGAATTTAGCACTCTATGCTTTTAGCCAAACTCCCAGTATTTGGTCTTGACCACTATGTTCTTCTTAAGTTTCCTTTCTGATCGTTCCATTTGCGTTATTTTGGACGGTATCATCTCCAATGCTTATATTATTAATGCCGGTAGTCGGTGTGCCGCAAGGTTTTGTACTGTCTGCCACTCTCTTTCTACTCTTCGTTAATGATCCCTTATCATGCACTTTCAATCCTATTCACAGTTTTGCTGACGACAGTACCCTTGATAATACTGCTACTGATAAAATCGGGCACGCATGATTGCATCACTCAACGACGACATCATTAAAATCCTTGCCTGTGGCAGGGCCAATCGTGACGAGTTCAATGCATACAAAACCTAAAGCTCTCTGATTTCTCTCACAAAGACTCCGAACCCTCCTCCACATCTCTTCGTCAATGAGGAGAGCATTCAAAATTCTTCTAACTTGAGCATCTTAGGGATTCATGTGTTCAACAATATTAGTTGGACAGATTAAATCTTCGCTATTGGAAAAAATACGAGCAAGTGCTTGAGCTTCCTGCAGAGATGCAAGAAATACCTTACCCCATCTGTCCTAGTTCTCATATACAAGGCTCATATCAAATTCAGACTTAAAAATAATTCACACGAAAGCATTTAAGCTTATTGGCGACCAGACGACCTCTAAAATCGATTCTCAGGAGCATCGACGCAATGTCGCTTGTTTTATGCTCTTCTATCGCTATTTCAATGGACATTGTTCCACCGAAATCTAGGGTCTGATTCCTTGTAGAGTAATTCCTACGCGTGATATCTGCGCATCGAGCCGTCTTCATCCCTTCTTCCTCGAAACAAGACCTAGCAGAATACTGAAGTTTCGAGAGTCTTTCTAATATATCTAATTTTTACATATTTGTCAGTCTGCGGAGGGTGTACAGGGTATGCCTGATTTAGTATTAACCTGAACTGATTGGGCTTAACAAATTTATCTATTAAGTTAGTACAGTAACCATTGCTCTTTGCTTTGGCCTTAAGCAATAAGCACGACAACTCCTTGTTGAAGGCCTCATCACTTAAAAGCAAAGTGCAAAGTCTATGCACCATAGATCGGAATGCCGACATTTTGATGTTCCAGGGATGGTTAGAATTCGCTGGTATTACACAATCAAAAAAACTGTCCTTTCTAAATACCTCAAAATAAAATTTGTTGCTATTTTTTTTTATCAAGGTCAGGTCTAATGTTAATCCGGTCATCTTTTTCTTTTTCTATAGTAAATTTAATGTTTTTATTTCTGTTATTTAAAAGAGATAAAAAATTGTCAAGCTCCCTATCGGACCTTCTGCACAAACCGAGAATGTCGTCGACATATCGAAACCAAAACATCAAATTGTTATTGAACTATTGAACCTATTTTGAGTTAGCACTTTATCCTCAAAATCGTTCATGTAAAAAAAGGAGAGGCGAAAGTGGTGAGCCCATCGGTACACCATCGCTGACCATTTTATAAAATTTGTTTTCATATTGAAAGTAGTTTGGTTCAGGACATAGTTCGTCAGTAAGAAAGTAATCCTTCATCGTTTTGCTTTAATCTTTTCGAAAAATTTATAATAGAAGCATTTGCCCTTCATTCGAAGTGTACACTCGTCACTGCTTGATGTTACCTGCGGGTTACATAAGCAAGCATAACTACCATACAAGCTCTACTACTGCAGTACTTGCAAGTGTAAACTCAACTATCATGAAGGTAGTTAGACTGCCACTGAACTTGTATGCTGAAAAATCATAGCAGTTCAGGTGATAGTTGTTTGATAGTAAATTGACATTTCCCTGTTTGCGACATGGCGGAGAAGATATATACGCGAACGTACCATTGACCAAAGGTATTACAATTCCTCATAGCAAAAGCCTGAAAAAATTTTTAAAATGTTTCCCCTCGCGTTCCAGCAAAAATTTTTTAGTAATTTTTTTTTCAATATCGAAAGTTTCTCGTTTTGCTAAAAAATCGTTCACCCATATTGCTTTTTTCCTTTCATTCTATTTTTTCCCTCATTTTCCACTTTTTTAATTGCTAAAACAGTTGCTGCCGTAAGAAGTGTACGCTTTTTTTTTGTCTTAAGGGTCATCCTCCAATCGCCAACCGAGGCTCTAGAGTGAGCACCCTATATTTTGGTACAGCGTTTCCACTATCAGCCAGAGGTTCAATGTGTCCTTATTCAAAGATATCCTCTCCTTAAACTCCAGACACATGTGTCGGAGCCCGTATCAACCTATTGTCTGAAATAAGAAGCAATTATATGTAGTGTAGATTGTTTATCTTTTTTTGCTTTCCTTTTTTTTCTCATTTTTGTCTTACTTTTCTCTTTTTTTCCTTTTTTTTAACATATGGTTACAAGTTTATACTTAACACTAAGCTCTTAAAGCTATGAAGCGATCCCAACTCAACCCAAACATTACACAGATCAAATCCGGCCTCTATAACGAAACCGACCAGAGCCCTACGATCTTCGGAAGATCCCCTTCCAAGCAAGTTCAGCACATTTGCAAAATTGCTAAAAAAGTCATATCTTTGTGTAATATGTCCATATCTTCCACATTCGAATATTAATTGGTTGAAATTCTCTTCCGACCTGCATACTTCACAGTTGTCAACCGTGACTACACCCACCCTATGTAAAAATACGCGATCGTAAGTATGACTACCTATTAATCTATTTAAGAGTTTGGCCCCTCTGGCGGTCATGTTTGTGTCGTCGACAATATATTCAAGAAAGGGATTGTTTTGTATGCTTCTAAAGTGACGTGCCTTGTCCATGGTCTGAATTTTGTACTTTTCATACCACATTTTATAAATTTTATTTCGGGTGCTAACTAGTATATCCTTGTGTGCCGGACTCTCGTCGATCTCTAAACCCAGTGTTTAGAGTCTCTCTAAAGTCCGCCTCTTCATTAAAGGATGTTCTGGAGTGGCCAGGAATCCACATGATCTACGCCTAAATCGTTCCAGAGATTTGTGTATATTGGAAACATTGTGGTTTAGACTGTTTTTATTTAGTAGTGATTGGCATTCCGACTGGCTATCCGTTAAAATGGTGAATTTTTTTTCAAATTTCGACCTAGGGCTTGCGTAATGGCCAACTTTATCACGATTAGCTCTGCAGTGGTGGAAGAGAATTTTTTGTTGCATCTGTACCTATGCATAATATCGGTATCTGTCTCATATACCGCCATGCCGGCCGTTGCGTCGTCAGGACGTAAGAACGCGTTAGTAGCTAATATAGTAAAACCCTCGAGTTTCAATTTTGATACTCTTTCCCCAACCAAGGCTACTAGCTCCTCTCTATTTACTTCTGCTTTGTTTCTTTTTATATTTGTTAGGATAGGATAAGGGTATTCACGCTCCGGTATACTCGGCCTCTTATTTGTGTGTTCAGTGTAAATTTTTCGGAAACAACTATAAAAAAAATTCTTAAATTTATAATTTTCTTTTTTTTTACAATCCTACATGCAAGAAAGGAAGCGTGAATATCCTATGAGCCCTGGAAATGCACTGCTCTTTTAAAAGAAAATGATAAAAATTTTAAAGTGGCCTTCTACTCTTCCCTTTTTCTAATATAGTAGCAGCAGGTATGTTATTACAAAGAATATAATAAATTCATTATAATTTTGAAAAATTTGGAACATAGAAATATCTAAAATATAATTTCCAAACATTTTTTAAGGAATAATATTGAACTTCTTAACTAGCCTAATCTCTCTGTTAAATACTATATAAAACACATGTACCCTAATAGCCATCCCAGCCAATTTCCGAAGACTTGACAAGTTATTGTCGTCCAAATTTATATCTAGTAACAGTAATAGAAAATGTTCAGATTCACTACTACAATCTCAGAGAGAAACATTTAATAAAGCGGAAGAAATGTCGCCAACTTTAAGTAAAATGTTATAAATGATGTTAGCAGAAGCGAACGCTAACAACTGGCATCAGCATCAGCATCACTAGCGTGGAAGGGTGTACTCAGATTATGTTATTAGGAACATAGAACAATGGGGTTACGAACAAAGCTCAGATTCATTCATGTACCTGTACCTGTATCCTGTATGTAGACCGTAAAAGGACTAAATGTTAAGGAAGCAGGGATTTCTTGAAGACGATATTTTTTGCATCATTTCATATATATATATAGGGAGACCACAGAACAATTTAGAAATCTGCTTAATACCAACTAAGTGGTTAGACGCAAGTATACACAACCCTCAAAGGAGGACATCACAAACACAGACATAGTGAAGTCCTTCAATGTGTCAGCAGCCTCATTTTGCTGAAATGAAAACGATTTTCGCGATGCTCAGTTGCTCCTTGTGGAGGGTTCGGGGTTGGTTGACAACGTTATTGCTATTTGTTGTGCTTTCTTACCAGTACACGACACGAGTGCATGTAGTTGTAATAAGCGGCTTTTCATCCCTCTGGTATTATGGTATTGGAGTGCGATGGTAACGATGATTTTTTTTTATTATTTGCCGGGAGATCTCTGGCGAGAGAACCGCACCCCAATAGCGTTAAAAGCCCGCACAAGCACAGGCTCACTTATTCAAAATCTGGACCAAATAGAGCAACGTACTCTTTTGATGTGTTACTGTGAATACATTCAAAAGGGAATTAGTTAGTTGGGGGTGCGTTGTGGCAGGAGTTTTTGGCAAACACCCCATTTCATCTCCTTTATATCCTTTACATCCACAAGCGGGGGCGCATCCCATAGCAAGAAAACACCCATCAGTAATTGTATGATGGATTCGTGTAGTTATGCACCTTTGAAATTATTCATTGAACTTTTAACTGGGTGATTTTTCAACCTAGTGTAGGCTGATACCCTGTTTACATTATTAACAAAACTGAGATAAATGAAAGTTTTAAAAATATATGGCAAATGGCGTAGAACGAGTATTAAAAGGTTGAATCGAAAGTGGAGGTCAGAAGAAATAGGAAGCTTGAATATCTCTCCTTCAGTGTTAGTAAGCTTACTTGCAACATTTACCGAAATAAGTGCGCAGAACGAATCAAAATCAAAACGGACCATTTCTAAATGGACTCGTTAGAATGTGTGTAACTTTTTGGACAAGTTTGCGTGATTACATTCGGTTCGATGATGCTTTGTAAAAGGAGTTTGAGACCAGACCTTGATGCTGGATGTTGTACTCGCGCGCTATACACGAGTGTACAATTAAGTAAGTTTCCACCTTGTAAAGTTTTGTTTTGATCTCGTGTTTTTCGTTTTTTCCCTGTTTTTTTGCGGCTTTTGTTTTGGTTTTTCTTCGACGTGTGTATAAGAACTCACCTGACCACTGAGGCGCACAGATCCACCATCTATAGAAATGTATGAAATATAAAGCCACTTTGCAATGACTGAACACATCTTTCTTATCAATGTATTAAAGGATCAGAGAGAAAAAAAATTCAATAAACAAAGTTAAAGTAAGCGCTCCCGTGACCTACCCTGTAGTTCCGGGCTTTTGTTTATTTTCTTAACAATTTGTGTATCAGAAGCTCGTCTCTACAGGTATCTCACAGGGTAGAAGTAATCACCAATAAAGTGTCGAAAATGCGTTCATTGAAATAAAAAAATAAGTGATTTGTGACAGTTTAAAATTCATGAAAAAGTGATGTATATAATTCTGGTTGAAACAGACGAAAAGCGAATTAAATATTAAAGGCAGAATAACAACACTGTTTTAAAATTTAAAGGAAGTGGATAAACATTATGGAGGCGAGTAATTAGCATGACATCATTATTAAAACATATAAAGTGGTGGGAAATTGCAATAAGTTTTAATGAGGTTGGTTTTGCGCAGGATATATAATTTTTCCGCATTCTGTGCTATAATTTTACATGTATGGACCAAGTTTTTGGTAAATTTGGGAAGTTTTAATTTATGATAAGTGATACATGAGTGTGTCAGCATAATGTAGAATGTGAAATAGCATATCTGAGCATGGGGGCAATTTTAAAGTTTTTTTTTTTTTACTAAAATTTGATAATTAAACTTCGTCACACTTGAGCTTCATTTATTTATTATTTATTTACCCAGTATGGAAAACAAGAGCTTTCACATTAAGTGGTTACAACTACACATTACCAGCGGCATTACTTTGTTCATTACAATTAACATGAAAATGTCATAGGCATGGAAGGCCCTAAAACAGAGAGAAAAATGAAAAATGTGTAAGAAAATACGGATAGAAACATTACCCATTGTATTACCAAGGAATGCGGCAAGTAAACAGTGTATGGCTCGGTTATATTACTCAATTCTACATTTATTACATTTGAAGCAATTGCTGTTTTGTAGTAAAATCAGACATGAAATAATAAAATACATAAGTAATGACTGGGTAGATACTACACAGACCGTAGTGATTTGCACATATTATTATGTCTGTACATTCAGATTAGATATTATTTGTTTACATTAAAAGTTAATTAAAATTTTTCAATAATGTATTTTAAAATTTACAAGCTCCATTTTACTACTACTACTACTATAGGAAACTAGGTAGGAGTACATTTTAAACTTTCGCGCATGCATATGTATTTTTATTAACAATCTATTAGCTATCCCTCCACCATCAGTTTTGATGAATATTGAATATTATCTTAGCTCCCAATCAAATATGGGAAGATCAAATACTCTGGCTCCAAGAGAGATCTATTAAGGGGTTTCGTGATTTATTTTTTAAATATCAGATGCTCAACAGAAAATGTAATCATTATTAAACCAGTTCTGAAAGTAATTCTGGTAAAGTGACTAAATTACAGACTCAATTACATTTATCATTGTACTCGTAGGTCATAACTCAGTAGCGAAGGGAAGCCATTACTCAACTGATTTCGCAAGTAATTCTTAGTAAGCAGAACTACTTCTGACTTAAATTACCGGCTGTGTAAAGAATGCATTACTTTTACATGTAGATGTCATAGGTGGTAGTTAATTGCCTCCATTTCGCATTACCCAGAACTGATTCAGTAATTGATTAATTGGAAGTAGTTATTCAAAAAATTCTTTTAACTAATTTTTGCTTTAATTATTCAGAACAACTTATCTCATTAACAA
>QYTT01082006.1:0-13637 GCA_006980735.1 Dasypogon diadema
TCCTCCACTATGAATGTCTCATATAAACATATTACATCATATAATTTAAGAAAATTCAAAAAATCCGGAAATAACAACTTAAATTGAAACTTCTCAAATGCGACTATTAACCCTGAAGGACACTTTACCAGCAGTTACGAAGAGCCAATATTGAAATTCAAATGCTGGTGTACGAAAACTATGTTGACAATTCTACGTCGCTTTTCTAATGAAATAAAATTGACAAGTTTGACCCGTTTGAGCGCAAATCTGATAAAAGTTACAATCAGTGGATTCGATGGAACCGATATGGACAGCGTAGAAAGGATTTCAGAGCCTCAGGAAAGCCCATGGAAGACAACCGGAAAGGAACTCAGTAGCCACAACGATTATTTTTAATTTTTTTTAAGGTTTTACTTTATTTCGATTTCGATGCAAAGAAAGAAGTGGCTTGGTGAAATTAATACCTGTGGCACTCGACCCTCTTCGTTATCTAAACTGTAAGAGACAAAGTCATAAAGCGGTGCATTTTTCAAAAGAGCACAGTGTAGGCGTGTTTTCTAAAAAACGACACGCCAGATTAATTCTTATGATTGGCGAAAGAAGTACTTAAAAATTAAGATTTTCGTTCCGAATATTTGACGTGAGTACTTTTGCGTTAATATTTCTCCAATATTTGAAGCAAAGTGCTGTATGTATATGGACTTTGAGCGTGCCCTTAATAACCTTAAAAATAGAGATTAAATGAATTATTTACCTTAAAGAACTTTTATAATATGGCAAAAAATATAAGTCATAAATCATATCTTGTGTTGGGCAAAAACGAATAACTACATCGAATAATTCGAATAACCACCAAGAAGTTAGTTATTCGATAACAAAATTTCACGTTTTTCGATGTGTTCGAATAATTGGGAAAAATGTTCGAATAATTTTCAATGTATAAAAATGTTCCCAATTTACATAAATTTTTTTATATTTTACCGCAGATTTCCGTGCTGAAGCAAAAATTGTACGCCACTAGAAAAAACCTACTTTTTACCAAATACAATGTTCAAATCTTTAAAGAAATCTAAGAATCCGTGGGTTATTTGCAATTACATTCAGGCATAGGACACTTGATTTCATATCATGCTTCTCCGAAACAAAGTACACTTTGTTAGTTTGTTTATCATTTTTATTTACTTTTTTAGTTATTTTTCTCGGAGCGACTGTTTTCTAAATCAGGTAAAGTTGTAACGGCCAGGAGGAACTTGCTGTCAGGTCAAATGGAAAAAAAAATCTTGTTTTTAAATGGAAATATAAACACATAAAGTGATTTTTATTTATGTTATATAATTACTACAAAGGCATAAATATTAATTTTTTAGTTCCTTTCACCTCCAGAGATGTATATATAATTTTTTTGTTCTAAATAATATTGAACTCTTGTTTGTTTTGTTATTTTCTCCATTAAATAAAAAAGAAGTTAGGGAAATTTATGTTTTATTGCTATCACTCCTTTGAAAAAGGGAAAAATTGTTAATTACTCGATTTACGATATAATATACGATGGTTGAAATTATTCATTATTCAATTATTCGATGGTCGAAATTATTCATTATTCCATTATTATAGTGCCCAACACTAATCATATCTCGCACAACAAAGCAGAATTCGACCCATAGTCATATAAAGTTTTCTACTCTTTTTTTTTAAGAAGCTGAAGTCATTGCTAAAAGCTGGTAGATAGATATTTCTTTCGCTTAGAGCCGGCAACGAAAAGTCAAAAAATATTATGATGAATTATCAGATGACTTTCAATTCAAGGAGCCCAGTGAAACATTTCGCATTACTGTATTCAACGTGCCCTTGAATACACAGATAGCTCAAATCAAAACGCGTTTCGAGAGCATGCAGACGATCAAAAATAATTTTATGTTTTTGAATCCTTTGAAATTGATCGGCTCAAGCGAACAAGAAATTGAAAAATCAGTTCAGAAATTATGCGATAAGATAAGTATGAAAATGATTTGTCCAATTGTCTTCTTGATGAAATGATATGTACTGCTTCGAAAGACATCAAAAGCCGAAATCTCAAAACCATTCGTGATATTGCTCAATTTTTATTGATAGATTGTAAGATATTGGCTTCGAATTTACCGAATGTATGTACAGCGCTTGTTTTGTATTTGACGTTACCTGTTACCTCTGCTTCAGTAGAGCGTTCATTTTCGAAACTCAAAAACTCGTATTGATGAAAACGTATATACGCAGTACAATGTCCCAATCGCGTTTAAGCGGACTTGCTATTGTACGCACAGAACACGAATTGGCGAGTAAACTCGATTTGGACAACATTGTGAAAGAATTTCCTAACGCCAAAAACCGCAGCGCTTTGCTCAGTTGCTAATAAGTTTTACTCTAAAAGTAACTAATAATAATGCTTATACGATTTGTATCATATTCATGCATAAACAAATTAATAATTTTTGACGCATCCAATTGGTAATTTTCAGCTAATCCCAATCCCCATCCATACACATATTAACCCTTCATTTTCCTACGTTTTAATCATTAAAATGTTTTTTTAATTGCAGTACATTATCTTAAAATTTTATCACTTTTACAACAAAAAATTACTTTATGCAGTATTTATTAAACGTTTAATTTAAAAAACGCTTACGAGTGAAATTTTTTTACCAAAATACAAAGGATCAAGAAGGGTGAAAAATAGCAGGGCGCTTTCAAAAATCTGCGGGGGGGGCGCTCGTACTCTTAGTTACGCCACTGTTACTTCTACTGAAATATTCTGACTGTTGGTTAAAAAGATGGTGGAATCTTATTATTATTAATAAATATATAGGCCATATAGATTTCCTTGAACTTTTATATAAAGCAAGACCATCTATATTAAAATCGCAAACTATCTCATTACAATTTCGTAAGTATCCACAGTCATTCTTCACTATATTAATTTTATCCCCGATATATATGAAACCCTCGCCTTCTTGCTCCTTTATAATAAATTCTTCACTATGCCCTTTAGATATCAAACTTTTTCCAGACTGGGGAAGATTCCCCAAGCCCTCTTCTCTTAATATTATTAATAAGTCGTTTACGGCCCTGTAGGATATACCATGTCGTAACACCCATCAAGCTAATTTTATTTTCAAAAAGGCCGTTATTAGCTTGAAATTTATCTTAATGTCAGTTTAAACACAAAAACTCTCAATAAGTGCCATCTATTTTCCCGTAAAAAAAACTTAAATAACGCAGTGAGCTTTTTAACTCGGTTAAAGAACCGAGTTAATTTAACCCAGTTAATGTATGACAACTCTGTACTCTGCTACCAAAAGAATGCTGCTATTGACTCAATAAACAGACGTTCTGAGACGTCATAAAGAAATGTTTGCGTATCCTTAAATAATATCAGCGGAACAATTCACTGATGTTCTTGAACAGCTAAATCTACTTCTGCATTTAAATCTTCCTCTGACCTTTTGGCTACCAAGCGACGTCTTTGTCTTTTCGACATTTCTTTCGTGTTTAGTACTATTAAAAAACAATGTTAAAATATTGCACTCTGTTCCGTGGTAATATAAGCGAAAGGCAAATCAATAATGCGAATTATGAAGGCCAAGAATAATAGCACAACACAATTGGAACTCAATATTAGAATGCTGGAGAATAGATTGAACTTTGACGTCTATAGGAAACCTTCCTTCTCCGATGCAATAATTCCAGCCCATATTATGCAAATTATTAGCGTGTACTATAACACTTATTAAACTTACCGCAAATATGGTTGCTGAAAGTTATTGTTTCCTCAATATATTGTCACTTAATCAAAAATTCAATAATTACTTTGTCAGGAACTTATTTCTCTCACTTCTCACATTTTTCTTAATTTGTCACTTTAATTCCTAAAACTTCGAACACTGTGTATTGCCGGTCAAACAAAACCAAGAAATGAAGGCGAACTTGTCATTTTTATCGCAAAAATTACATCTACTTGTAAAGTGACTAATACACAACAGATGGCTTCCAGGCCGAAGTAGATGTCATGTACCCCAACGCTTTCTAACTAGTGCCACACAGCTAAGTACATCTCATGCCTATACAATACTACTCATTTTTCACTAGGAAGCATATGTAGTCCTGGATATTCTCATAGTAATATATATATCATCAAAAGTTCTTTTTAAATATATGACTAAAGTAAACCAGGTACAACTAAATTGTTAATTTTTGAAATACTTATTCCAACAATAAATTTTATTTAAAGTAAACATGCTTACTTCTCTGAATAAAAGGTTGCCACGGTCATTCAAACACATTCAGATTTTCCGAATGCCCAGTGTAAATGTACTCTTCCTGTCAGTGAACTTGAAATACATTCATACCAGAAAACTATTATTGGAGGAATAATATCTCCCATAGCGTTTGAGCCCAACAGAACAGTAATATTTTCTATCACGTCATTTCCGGAAGATCTGTGAACAAGTTTATCTCCCTCCGGGCTGTCGCTACGAGGTTTTGTTAAAACTGCTGAATTCTATTGGTACAAATATCTGCAATGAAGGCATTATCCTATGAAATACCGATCTTTAATAAAAGGTGAATCGGTAGATGCAAAAATTGCAACATTGATTCCTTTACTAGATGAAAACGGGCTTATGCGCATAGTTGGGAGATGGCAACAAGCTGAGTTATTATTTGAAACACTTCATCCAATTATTTTATCAAAAGATGCTGAAATAAGTGAAAATTTAATTGGAGATGCGCATCAAAATTTGGTTCACAGTGAAGTTAGCATGATCTTTAATTATTTGCGTAAGAAACTGTGGAAGACTTTCAAAAATTGTGATAGCAAGGTGTTTGGCTTGTGAATGGTTGCATGACCAGCCGGGATCTGAACCCTTTGCTGAGTTATTCAAGGAAAGGATTGTTGACGTAACCACAGGAATTGATTTTGTTGGACTATTATATGTTAAATCAGCTAACAGAGGTAGTGGTACCACAAAAGTTATTTACCTGTGCTGTGATCAGAGCAGTGAACATAGAAGCGGTGGAAAGTTTGGCTGTAGAAAATTGCATCCAGGGCCTTCGCTGCTTCATGGCAATAAAGAAGTGTACCAGATGTCATACATACCGATAATGCCAAGACTTTTAGCGTCCAGCTTATGAATTACGGGGCATGGCGGACATAATGGAAAATCGGGAACTTCATTCTTTCATCGTCTACCATGGCATAGAATGGCGATTCATTTTAGAACGGATTGCATAATGGGGAGGTCGATGGGAATTCCCCATTCGCAGTATTAACGACCCTCTTAATGTAACGATCGGTAAGAGGCCTTCTTGACTCCGAGGAGCTAGGAACCATTTTAAAAGAGTTCGAAGGCGTGATTACTTCGAGAACATTATCTTATTTAACAGCTGATGAATCCTCTGAAATCCTCTTTCTTACTTTGGCTATTTTCTTATCAATTCTTCTTTGAGGAGGTAATTTAGAAAATAAAGAACTTACTAATTCTGATTCTGATCTAGTTTAGATACGGAAAAGGCGGCAAGAATTAACGAGCATATTCCGAAAACGTTGGAGCACCGAATATTTGCAAATGCTCCGGTCTCTCATCATGGTCCTAGGACTTTTTCGTCATGCCTGAAGATTGCAGACGTAGTATTAATTCACGAAAGTACTGCCCGACGACTATTGTGGAAAATGGGCGTAAGTACGACTATATATCTTAACAGAGACAGCAAGGTTCGATCTTGTGAAGTGCGGACAGCAAAAGGGATCATTTTAAGATGGCCAATTCAGCTGTTATATGCATCGAAAATATAGTAACTATTGGCCGCGGGAGCACGCTAAAAACAAGATGTCAACTTTTAAATTTACGGAAAAGGCAGAATGTCTTTCTCGCAACACTTGAAGAAATATTTCTCAGTTAAGTTCTTTTATAGTTCGGGTTTTTTAATTCGGACAACTTCCTTAAGTTCTGAATTTTAAACGAACATATTATTCGTTTTTTTTTCCAAGCCATTAATTCGACACTATATTTTTTTATTTATTTTTTATTTATTTATTATTTCCTGTTTTCCGTCAACTAACTGCAATGTGTCTCATTTATACACTTCCTTGTTTAATGCATTATTTTCAAAAGATGTATTTATTACACAATTCAGCATGAACTGGGAATACGAAAATTTTATGCCCAAAGAATAAAAAGGAATATTGTAAACGTAAAAGTTTATTTACTAAATATCGCAAACGTAACCGGACTATTGACTATTGACCTAAAAATGTTCTCCGTTCTCCTCCTCTATTTTCACTGTAAACACTATATTCCTATTAATTTAAACCTATTTTGCATCCTCGTCACTTCTGATCTATAGAGATAAGATGTCGTCTATATAGCGATACCAAAATGACGTATGTTTATTATAGTATATGTACAAAATTTTACAGAAATTGTCGTTCCCAAGTGGTTCATAATAGTATCAATTAACGTTGACGACACAGGCTAACCTCGGATTAATTTATAAAAATTTTTGTGCGCAGATTTCTATTAAAGTATCAAAAATTTATGTACTCTCTGTCGGTGACAATTCCCAATCAGCACTTTCTACCGTCATATCGAATCGAAGGGTGAATGGCCTACTGATTGCTTCTTAAATTACCTCTATCGATTCGATGACTTGTTGATCATTGTGTTAATACTTTTTTCACGTGTTGTAGATACATATATTCAGCTATGTATTTTCTTGACTTTCCTTGACTTCAAATAATGCTTCCAATTATTAATATTTTATATTGCGTGTTTATTAAGAGTTGGTGGTTGATATGATAACTCACATTACGATTATATAAATAAACCAAATCCTCATAGCATGTACCGCTGTCGTTTTATCTAGAAAAAAGACAATCTATAATAATTTCCAATTTTCACCTAAAAAAAGAATTGTCAGGTAATTTGCTCTTTATTGACTATGGGGCCCCATATATGTGTGGTTTAGTTCAAAGCCATCATAAGTATCTTTCACTTGTTGCTATCGACGAACTATTCTTGGAGATATTATAAAAAGGATGGTAATTTTTTTAAGGTGTTGCCTAAGCTCAGGGGACAACGCTATGATGCTCACAGCACAGGTTAGGCGGAAGGAAATTTAGGGAAGGGGAGTTAGGGAGATTTTTTTAACCTGACAAATGTTGCAAGTGAACCACAATTTTTGGAATGAAATTTTTTACTGTGCAACATCCCAGTGGCTTCACAAGTACAATTCTTATCAGTAGGATTGCCTCAACCACTGGTACCCAGAAATATCGCCGTGTCCTGTGTGGGATTCGAACCCACGCCAACAGGGAAGAAACTCTGCGGACTTGCGCTTGAGCCCACTCGACCACCGGCGTGGTGAATTTGAAGTTGTAGGTCTGTAGTGGATTTTTTGCCCGTAATAAAGTGCATTTACGATCGACCCCAAAAAATGAATAGTCTGTGTCACCATATCGAAGTAATTTGTCTGAAAAGAGTCTGGATGGGTAATTCCAATTGTTTCAGCAAAACTAAAATAAAAAAAGTACTTTTTAACAGTTTTTATTCAAAAAATGGCATAGAATTAATTACAATAAATGCTAAAAATGACCCCCACTCTGCTCAATACATAACTCTAACCTACGGACTAATGATTGCCTTACTCTAGTAAAATTATAACTATTACTTCTAATAATATTGCAGGCTCCCACAATTCTGCCCCATAACTATTCCCTGGAATTCATCACGGAACTGTAGACCACATCTTTTAAATAACCCCATATAAATAAAAATCTAGTGGATTGAGGTCGGGCACGCGCTAGGGCCAAGAAATTGGACCTACGCGACCTATCCATCGTCCATTATATTGTTCATCCAGATAAGTCGAGATACTGATACTGAGAGTTTTTTGAAATAGCACACTACACTAAAACTTTATATTCCAACTTAGATTGTCTAATATACCGAATGTCTGCTGGTGGATTTTCAATACTATCCGTAAAAAATCCCCGGTTTGTTGGATTCGAACACC
Organism: Dasypogon diadema; assembly: GCA_006980735.1. Lineage (NCBI taxonomy): Eukaryota > Metazoa > Arthropoda > Insecta > Diptera > Asilidae > Dasypogon > Dasypogon diadema. The sequence goes on from QYTT01082006.1 coordinate 8,029, forward strand.
CAGAAAAAGTAAAATATTTTTCATCATCCATTAGGAGCACAATATTTCCTCTTTAGAAGTTACGTCGTAAAATACGACAGTTTTTTACCATTTCTTTTAATTGTCTTCCTTTTCTAGTATTTTCACCCCATTTTTATTAAATTACGTGTGTCTTTGGATACATTAAATTTTTTACCCATTTACCCATCTTTAAGAAAAGATGCACTAATTATATTTTTACTGCCTTCTTCAAATTACACAATTCCACTTTCGCTAATAAATGTTTTATTCCCGGTTTTTTAGCGCTCTCAGGCCGCAGACCCATATATTGTAAATCGTCCTTCGACTAACGTTTTCACTTATAAAATAATTTAACACGTATTTTTGATCGTATTTTCCAAGCATTTGGTACACGCTTTCGCGTAAAAAATTTTTTTTGGACTTGCTTCATGTTGCTTAAGGGAATGGAAACTGAATAATTACACAGGCCTGCTTTTAGTTTTTCAGAGATTGATTCAAGAAACTTTCAGCAAATAAACTGAAAACATTGACAATTTTTGTCTACCGCTTTGACGTATACTGTTTTATTAATCCTAATTTAATGCGTAAAGGTGGAAGTATGATTCTTTCAGGTGGAACTAAAGGCCCATTTATTATATTTTTTGCCAACTACCAAAGCTTCTCTCGGGGGCTAATTTTTCTATATCCAGTGTCTTCACACGGCTTGACTGTCCCAGATACAAATAAAACAATGATACTTTGTATAGCCACTTTGTTAACCCAACAAAAAATTAACCATCTTTAAGTCGACACGTACCACCCAATAATGTTCAGAATATTTTATTTTCTGTAGTGGTAGGTACTGCAATTTCTTGATATTCTTTTTTCATGCAAGTAGAATGGGCAATCGGATTAGAAGCATCTTTATTGCCACTGTGTTAAAGTACGCCTTTCATACTACGCTTACTACTACTACTGGACTTCAGTTATCCTCTCACATCATTGTAATAGTACCTACTAATTTGCATCAGAAGAAAAAAAAACAATAAGTCTCATTTTTTCGTCCGATACGCAGAAACTTTCACATCTGAGGATAAACATTTCTTTTCTTTTAAGCTTGACGCTAGCAACTCGGCTCGTTCTTTTGATAGACCTAACTCTGTGGCGGACTTCTAAATAGGCTAGCTAGGCTATAGCCTATGGCGCCAAATTTTCTAAGGCGGCGCGTGTCATTACTGGCCGGTCGTCTGTTCTCTTCCCACATCATATCGATCTAATATTGTTATTCAAATTATTTGGGGATTCACCGCCGATCTGAAGTAAAGTAATCACAGCAGCAAAAAGTAGCGACGTCCGCCTCATTTTCTAGTATCATTCATAGTTTTTAAAAAATAAATAATATCAAAGTTACATGTGCAATTACTGTGATTCTGAATGTAAATAGTGCCTACTAGAGGACAATTATTACATAATACAAAAAAAGTCAGAGGAGAAACAATAAAAAAAGAAACAAAAGGAAATTTTGAAGGGAACTAAAAAGATTGATTCTTTATTCACGAGGAGTGTTCTGCAATCACCGATTGAAGAAGATAATGTACCCAGTACATCCTTGAGTGAAGATGCTACAGAAATTCATAATGAAGAAAGGAGAAGAAAGATCAACTAATATTATCGTAAATTTCAATGATGGTAAATTTTTGAAGCATTTATTTTAGTATTGGGCACTATCGAATAATCTGAACCATCGAATAATGGAATAATGAATATTTTCGACTATCGAATAATTGAATCTATATATTAATTATACAAAGAAAGCTCCCGGTTCCGTATTTCAGCCACTTTTTTAATAGAGATGGAGTTTCATCGAGCTTTTCTTGAAATTTTATAATGGCAACACTGATCCGCATCAGTATGGGGTTGTGTTCATTACTTTGGGGTTGCGTTCCTGGGTAACTTTGGTGTTTAGTGCAGTGTTTGTCATCGATAAGTATTCGATACACGGTTTTATTGGAACTTCTTCTCATTTTCCTCTATTATTTTAACCATTTATTGCATAGTAGGGATCTGTTCAAGATTTAAGTTTTTGCAGTGACTTTTAAGGGCTAAACAGAAGAGACAGAGAAATGTCCATTTCTGCATGGTACAATATTTTGCAAGTATCATTTTAATTCTCGCTTGCATGAGAGGATAAGGAGGTGTCCCCTCCAAAAAAAAAAACGCGCCTCTTACCTTACCTCTAGGGTGGTGTGGAAAAATGCTTGAAATTTAAGGTGTAAATTAAAGGAACATATAAAAACGTTATGCCACTCATATTCAATTTGTGCAATTGCACAGGGGTCTCCTAGTAATGAATAATTTCAACCATCGAATAATATATCGTAAATCGAATAACGAATGATTTTTTCCTTTTTTTAAGGAATGATAGCAATAAAACATGAATTTCCTTAACTTCTTTTTTTATTTAATGGAGAAAATAACAAAACCCACAAGAGTTCAATATTATTTAGAACAAACAAAATCATATATACAACTCTGAAAAATAAAGGAACTAAAAAATGACATTTATATTTATGCCTTTGTAGTATATCATAAATAAAAATCACTGCTGTACCATTAATGGCTTGAATTGACATATTCATAGACCTCCCCATCACCCCCCATACACAAAAATAACTCTGAAATGGTAAACAAACTAACAAAGTGTATTTTGTTTCGGAGAAGCAATGAAATCAAGTGTCCTATGCCTGAATGTATTTGTAAATCACCCATGCATTCTTCGATTTCCTTATAGATATGAACATTTTATTTGGTGAAAAGTAGTTTTTTCTATGTACTGGCTTACGAGTTTTGCTTCAGTACGGAAATCTGCGGTAAAATATAAAAGAATTTATGCAAATTGGGAAAATTTTTGTACGTTGGAAATTATTCGAATATTTTTCCCAATTATTCGAGCACATCGAATAACGCGAAATTGTGTTATCGAATAACTAATTTCTTGATGATTATTCGAATTATTCGATGTAGTTATTCGTTTTTGCTCAACACTAATTTATTTTAACGACCCTAAATTATTAACACGAAAAAAGCCATCGTTTGGGACTGGAGTCGAACCAGTGACCTCCCGATTTCCGGTCGGGTGCTTTAACCCAAACAGGTGACTCTCCTCATGCCAACTATAGCTTACAAAGCCACAATTTTTATGATTTTTTTTGTCTTTATGTCAGTATCGACGAAAGTATTAGAAAATTCCCAAAGTTTTACTTTCTAGAGTAAACATTTTCAACTTTTCAACCCGACATGCAGAGATGATGCCTGCAAAGGTTTATTGAAGTTTTGGAAAGGTATTCACGATACTATGAAATTAGTTTCAAATGGCAGTTCAGAAAAGACGTTAACGAAGGCAGAAGCAGCAGAATTAATAAAGAAAATGACCAGATCTTAAACTGTGTTTATGACTGTTCTTCAGAGTAGTATTGTGAATCGCATAAATGTAATCAGTAAAAAATTACAACAGGAAGACGCAGATATTGGATTGGTCATCGATTTGTATAAATCCTTAATTTTATTTATTTCGTCTTGTGAGAATTTCACAATCTATGAACACGAGGTCAATGTGCTGATTGGTGAGCAGACATACACTGCAATCGAAAAGAATACTAAAAATAGAAAGAGAAAGCGATACTTCGATGAAAACGACGATGAACGAGTTCTGTTTAGTCCTAAGGATGCTTTCAAAAAAAACGTATTCCTTACAATTGTAGATTAATTAATCTCAGAATTGGACCTTCGAAAACGTGTACATGTTCAAAATATTCTACGTTCTCTTCAAATTTCGCGAATTCTCTGTTGAAGACAAGGAGGGAAGTGAAGTTTATTCACAGGATATTTCAGACAATCTATAGTTGGACAGATCTTGTACCTCAAAGAGTATTTTGCACTAGAAGAGAAAAAACATGTAAATATTAATAATATGTGCAACTGGGTTAGAGATCGAAATCTGTTTGATATTTTTCCTAATATCGATATAGCTTTAAAAATTTGCAAAACAATGGCAGTAAGCAATTGTTCTTCGGAACGTTCATTTTCGTGCTTGAAACGAATTAAAACATATTTACGCTCAAGTATGTCCGAATGCAGAGTGAACGATTTAGCAGTTTTATCAATTGAATCTGACATTGCGAATTCCATTTTATTTGACGATGTAATAAAAAGTATAATACGAGCGAAAGAAAAGGTTGTTTATATTTAATTAAATATTTGTAATATGTAAATGTGTTATAATAATGAGCTTTTATATTGTGTTGGAATGAAATTGATGAAATGACTCTAACGTTTTACTACCTCTTTTTAGTTTTGTAAGTAATATAACATAGCCGGCGATTTGATTTAGCCTATAGGCAGCACTTTGGAAATCCGCCTCTGATCTAGGTCTCTAATAAGATCGTTAATTTCATCCTGTGAAGACGGTTCGGGATTGAACGATGTTTCTCCACAATATTCTTCAATCTCAATACATTCCTCATGAGACTGTGGTAACTAATCTATGTCTTGAAATATTGGTACGGGTATATCTTTAGAATGAAGAATTGATCTTCTTGCAGAATAAATATTGGGATATTTTCATTTGTGGCGATTGTTTTTATTGATGCCCACTAGGGTGTCCCTTATTTTTCAACTTGATTATTTTTCGACACATAGGGCCTACTTTTTTTCGTATTGGTGTAAAACACTCACACAGTAAATTTTGATTCATTTGGTACACTATAACCCGTGCCGACTTGCATCCGAACATGTACGTACAAGCTACTATGGAGATCTAAGCGCGCGAGCCAAAAAAAAGGTTTACCATCTTAAAGCAGTCAACGATACTGCGGAAAGAGCAGTGAAACTCATGCAAGACTTTCACGGCAAATTAACGGCAAATGAAGAACAAAAGCAATATCTTCTACGATGTGTTCAGGAACACAGAAAACTGTATCCTGACTGTAAAAAGGAGACTCTCAAAAGGAAATATCCTAAATAATTTTTTTTGTTTTAAATATATTTCACTATTGTTAATTGATGCTCTGGTTCGTGCGTTGGACTACTTAAAGGAGGGTCAGGTGCGAGGGAGTAAAATTCTCATTGCACTGGACAATCAAGCGGTGGTCAGATGCATGGATCGGACGGAGGTGGTCTCATCCCTGGCGATGGAATGTGTGCAAAAGCTCAACGAATGTGCTTCAGAAAATGAGGTAACACTCTGTTGGGTTAGAGGACACACCGGGATCGATGGGAACGAAAAAGCTGACGCCCTAGCGAAGCAGGGTTCGGCTATGGAGTTCCTAGGGCCGGGGCCTTTCTCTGCCCTTGGTGGGGGAATGGTGAAAGCCCTAATCGAGAACTGGGTCATAAAGGAACATCAAAATCGATGGGATAGTATGACAACTTGCAGACAGGCTAAGAAAACGATTAGGCTGTCGTGCGGAACGACCAAAAGGAGAGTTCTAAGCATGGAGCGAGGAACTCTCCGGTGGTTAGTTTCATTGACTACTGGACACGGTTGCTTCGGACATCATCTCAAAAGGATGGGGATCCTGGAGGATGACACGTGCAACCTGTGTCTAGAGGATACGGAGACGGCAGAGCAC
>QYTT01082009.1:8624-20525 GCA_006980735.1 Dasypogon diadema
CTTAGCAAGGAGCCAAGAAACATTTACCCATCTAAACGTGCGTCTCAGCAGCCCACTCAGCCACCGGTGGGTATGGTGTAATCATAATATCGTTTGCAACTTAAGTCTCCAAATTTTATCAGAAAGTCGTTTGAACGTCCAAGAAGTCGGTCTAGCCTTATTCAGTACCTTTTTTAGGTGAAGATTCCAAGTAAATCTGAGAATTTGAATTCTGAAGGTCCTATAGTTGTCCCCTCTAAGGAATTAAGGAGGGAATGCAGTCTCAAGTTGAGTTTTTCTTTTGGTAAAGGGAACAGTTGTTGTATTTTCCAGGTTGACCGGTAGGCCTATCCGTACGCATTAGTTTTGGTATAGTGTTTAGGCTGTTCTGTGTGGCCAGAGATCTTCTGATCGCCGCTGTGTTTCTAACCAAGTTTTCCAGGTTAGTTGTTATCTTTCGGCTAGACATTTTCACGACTGCTGTGTCCATGGTATAGAAGGGGGTATTGTCAAAATCAGAAGCACCATCAAAGTATGGGAATGGGAAAAGGACGGATTCGTTTCCCTGGGCTTGGCGGTAGACTCCTTTACACTTTTTGGTATGAATACCATATTTACATTTTTCTACTCTTTGGACATATATTCAAGAGCGTAGTTGGTATTGGTGTTAGCGGCTCTATCTATCTTACTATAAAAACGTTGGTAATATGCTACCTACCTCTTGTGAATTTGCACACTTTGAAGGAGTCAACTGCCCATTTTATCTTTATCGGTGAGAAAGTGTTTGGAAAGACCTTAGACCCGATTTGAAGGATTCCTCTGCGGTATTTTCAATCGCCCTGAAGTTCGGGAAGTGTATCTGCAAAAGTATTCCTCGTATTTCGTCCTGACTAGCGTCTGAGTTTTGTAGTAGTCCGATTGTGGAATCATCTTTGAAGAGTACGTTTTGAAGTGTTACTGTAATCGATTCATCATCCAGTCGGCCCTCTCACAATGCCTTCTGCACCGTCGTTCCACCGAGGCACATGGAGAAAAAAAACATACATCCTCATACCTTCTCCAGTTATTCTATGCTAAACTACAACAGCTTATCTATATTTTACCATTGCAGACTTTTCAAACCAGCGTGGCATTAGAAGTCCAGAAAAAGATGGAACGGATGGTAGAGGAGATTATACAAGAGATGCGCTTTTATGAGTTAAACGCCAGCCAATTTAAAGACTTTGCTGTACACCAAAACGACAACATCTGGAAAAACCGAATAGAAACGAAGACTGATGACAAAACTAAAGGGCGACAGCTACCCGAAAAGGTTTTCATCCCGCGGCAATCCTATCTCACTAGTCTATTAGAAGTCAATCATATGAGATGCATATATCATATATTTTTTGTGATATTCTCCGTTATTCTTATGAATCTTCTTACGCACGATCTTGTGGCTTATGGAAGGTGAATTTTAGCCATGCAGCCTTTGGCAACTTTTCTAATCTGCTCAGTTTCCAGGATCAATTTTGGATTAGAGACAATTCAAATTTCGCTCGGAAAATTCCATATAGCGATGGGTTTGTGGGCCTGCATGCAAGCAATAGCGTTTGGGCTCTATTTTGCTTTTAGCCTGTGGGCAAGAGTCGGATTCATGTTAAGGAAGAGTAAGTTGAGCACTAAGACCTCAAAGTGGAAATATTTACATGCCTTTATATAATTCCAGGTGAGACAAGTTATCGATTGTGGAACTACGCATGCGTAGCGGCGTTTGTTGCATTTCAGCTATACTTTGGATATATTTTTCCAGTGCTCTGTGTTCGGTTTGATCTTGCCTTGATATCATCATCAGTAGTTCTCCTGGAGATGACTCGATTTATGATGAAAATGCACGCTTTTGTCCGGACCAATGCTCCTTATGCCCTGGTGGTGAATGCCAAAGTGGAAGATGACGCCGCGGACAAAAGTTGTGTTCGAATACCGCCATTTTCAAAGTATCTTTTCTTCCTTTTTGCACCAGTTTTAATCTACAGAGATAGCTATCCACGAACGAAACACATCAACTGGCGATTTGTTGGCAAGAATCTACTCGAAGTGATCGCTGTCATGTTCTTCATTAGTTTTATCCACGAACGCTACTTACGTCCCTACTTGGGAAACTTCGGAAAGGAGAAAATTACTTTAGGCCAGTTGATGGCCACACTATTCGGACTGATGGCTCCAGGCTTGCTGATCTTCTTAGCCGGATTCTATTGCATTTTGCACGCCTGGCAAAATTTCACTGCTGAACTGCTGAGATTTGCAGACCGCATGTTCTACAAGGACTGGTGGACAGCATGCAACTACCAAACGTATTACCGTGACTGGAACATACTTGTACATGACTGGCTGTACGAATACATCTACAAGGATGTGTACACGTACGTTTTCAAGGGTTCGAAGGCCGCTTCAGGAATTTCCGTCTTCTTAGCATCCGTTTTTGTGCACGAGTATCTTATCTCCTACGCCTTGCGTTTTGTGTACCCAGTTATGCTGTTCTTGTTCGGAACGAGTAGTTTATTCGTTCTTAGGTTGATCGGAAAGAACAGGGCTGCTATAGGAAACTTCTTTTTGTGGTGGACACTGGCGGTGGGAAATGGATTGTTGGTGTCGTTCTACACCATGGAATACTACGCGCGCCAGAACTGCCCCGTAGGAGACTCGTGGAAAGACTATGTGATACCCGTATCATGGTGGTGTAATGGAATTACGGTTGCCAGTTGAGGATCGCTACTGTTTTTTGTGTTATGATCTTGTTTGAACTGTGTTCAATTTAGGTAGGTAATTTTAGTGTACCAATATTTTTGTAATAAATATTTTGAAAATTGTTCAAATGTTATTGATGAGCTCTTCGGTGAATGCAAAGTTTCTATTTCGAGCAGTGTGTCAATGTTAATCTTGTGTAAGAACGCGTATCTTATTCCTGTACAGCTATGCAAATTTTCTGCACCTGTCCATGGATACAAGCCATATTGCTGTGCACGATCGAGATGAAGCTGGAAGTGCACAGGAAGCGTCTAGCCTCCATGCAGAAAGGGGTTTCCTCCGGGTGGCCTGTGCGTACCGCACAGTCTCGCAGCCAGCAATCTTCGTCGTAGCCGGGGTGATCCTAGTTGGTCTCCTTGTGATGGAAAGGAAGGTCATCTACATTAAAAAAGGCTGAGGTCGCACGAAAACAGGCCAATAAGGAGAAAAGATCCCACACGTTGAGTAGATGGCCAGAGTTGTGTGTAGGAGCGAGAGAAGAGCTTGATGAACTGCCAGATTGCTTAAGCGGACACCAGTTGGTTAATAGGGCCAACTGCGGAGATAGTAGTGGCGACTGTGAGCATGCGCGCTTCGTCTGCAGCCGGTAAACGGACAGCAGAGCAGCTGTGTAGTCAGGGTAATATCAGAGAGCATAGTGGGGCTTATGCTGGAGAGCGAGGATCACTGGGAGTTAGTGAGAAGGTTCGTGGAGGGTATCGTCTGCATAAGGGACCGAGAAGCCACGAGAAGTGCTCTAGTAGGCAGCTAACTCAAGGGGCCTAGCCCGAAGTAATATGGCAAACAGTTCCGGGCTAGAGTCTGCGAAGATCAGAGGAATGGATTTTAGTCGATAGTCCGAATTGAGAGTGGGAATTGGTACACAACGGTACAAAAAGGAATCCACTGCGCCTAATAACTTTTAAGAGTTGGATTTCTACCTGCGACATCTTCCCAAGCACTAAGCAGGTCTCTTTAAGTTTTCCTCCCATGTGCATTCGTCAAGTATTCTCGATCTCATGGATCTTCGGACTTCACGATGGCAAGTCGTAACAACTCTCAATTCATCCTTCTCCTGAATATAATGACTGTGCTTCCTGCCTACTTTGAACGGACGTCGCGTTATTGTGTCTTTCCTTCCCGATGTTGAATCATGAAATTGTATATCTGTGGCCGTGCGATTCATCTCGCCGCTTCCCTCTCAGGGTTTTTAAATTGTAAAAGACCCTTCAGTGCTGCATGTTTAGTTTGCAGAATAAATTCTTGTTTTTAGTCGTAACTCTCTTTGGAAACACAGTAACTCCTCTCACTTTGGGACAACATTTCGCTAAAGTATGCTACAACCGCTTCTTGCTCCAAGACCTGATGCTCGCATCCGCTTCTAGTATAAACGTATTTCCTGGTCTCGGATAAGCTAAAACCTAGAGTCCTATACGATTTTTTTTCCAGTGTAGTGAAGGCCTCCTCACATCGTTTACCGCAAATAAATTGTTTACCATTCTCCGTAAATTGATTTTTGCAGTCTTTTTTATGTACCGTCGATAATATGTCGCTAGTTCCAGAAAACTACGTAATTATCACCTATTAACCTAACAACCGAGTCAATGTCCCGGAATTCTTTACTAATGAGGAACGTGAAGAACTTACTCATAGATTTTTTTTCTTCTTAAATTTTGTTATGGATTTTTCTGCCCTTAATGAACGCTGAGAAATTTTATAAATGTCAAGGGCGCACAGAAGAAAGTATGGTACACTAGCACTCTTTAAAATTAGAATATAAAAATACACGGCACTAAAATATTGGAAACTCACATTCAAAGAAACAAAAATTCGATAAAAAGGCAAATGGAGCAACATATGATTAACGGTTTTGTTATCATGTGCTGCCATCTGCAGTAATACTTTCACATCACGCGTGCAAAGTCGAAAAATGGAAGAAGCACAAGCACCGTTTCGGCTTTGGTGTTGAGAAAAGATTTGAGTTTGCACTGCCACATGTTAGAGTGCACCACTGAAGGTGCAATATTTTTTTTTTGTGAAAAGCTAAAGGGAAATTGTTGTTGTCAAACAAGGCAGCAAAAAAATTTTCTGCTATGTAACTCAGCGGCTTCATTTTTGTTTATTTTGCCGACATTTCTACTTCTCCAATTGTAAAAGAAGAAGAAGCATTGCATTTTATAAGATTTTTACTGCAATAAAGTTACAAATTGAAGATTTTGTATTTCTCCTTTCCATCATAGCACGTTTCCGCTTTGCACTTTATAAAGAATTACGAATTGTTCACTGACAGTTGTTTCCAGAAGGCAGTTAGAATCTCATTCAGCGTGCACTGCATGCTGGATTCCAGCCTTTCTCTCTGTTAGGTAACACAGCCACTCAGCAGCTGAGTGCGCGAGATGTACCCATTCAAACTATACTGAGCTGTTTAGCAGCAAATTGCCGCAGCTGCAGGAGAAAACAGGGAAAGCATCATCTGTCCGGTAAATCCCCGCCCACTGTGAACACGAACGAGAAAGGGGATAGAGTAGTTTCTGCAGTGAAGCAAGGTGCGTTTGCGTCCGCTACAGCATCTGCGCTATGTAAGCACCGGCCAAGATGAAGTTGTGCAGAAGCTCACCGCCTTCGGGTCGTCCATGGGAGTATGGGACCCGGGATTGGGATCCAGCAGGATGGATTGCATGGTAGCAGCAGATGAGCGCCAGTCGCACCGTTGCAATGGCAACGGAAGACGTTCTGTGCGTTGCACACCTGTGGAAGAGTCTGGGCACTAATTTAGCGGCAGGCAGAGGCAGGCAACATCAGCGGTGGCGCGTTCCGAGCGGGAGTGAGAATCTTCGGGGGCGACAAAACAATAAAATATAAAACTGCCTGGCGGTGGCTGCTTGCAGTACGCCAAAAGCTCGCAGGCGCTAGTGCCGGCGGCGATGGCAGTATCAACGGGCAACGGGTTGTGTTAGTGTGGGCGGAAGAGGTGGCAGTGGAGCGTTGGCGCTGAGTTGGCTCCTTGGCTGAGCGCTGAGGGCAGGCAGGTGTGGTGCGAAAGGCGGAAAACGCGAAAAATTTTCCGTGTGTACGAAAAATTTCATTTCAGCAGCACCAGAACTGCGTGTGGTGTCGGTACATGTGCGCCCCGGGAAACTAGAAAAGTCCTCCGGGCCGAGATGGTGTGGTGTGGGGCTTTTCAGGTCGTCGTTTTTTTTTGGGGGGCATTTCATGGAGTTGCGCCCAGTCGTGAAATTGCCCGACAACTTCATGAGGGTGAAATGAGTTTTCCTTGGAAAAGCCTTCGCCATACACAGTCTGTCGCCGGGTTTCAAACTATCGACACTACTGTGACTGAAATGGAGTTGGACGCGTAGTGCCGGTGCCGAACCAACGAAATTAATTAGAAACTTTGAGTAGTTTGGTAGTGAGTTGGACAGAAATCGCTGCGATTCCAATGTGTGAACAGTTTGAAGAAAAAAAATGGCTCGAAAACGAGAAAATTCCTGCCTTTGAATCATATGCAAATAATAGAACGAAACGAACATTGGCGCCATTTCAATTTTCTTGTAAACAACAACAGTTGAACGACGCCATTTTTTCACACTCGCCTTTTTTTTGCTTTTTTATTTTGTTTACTACTTTGGCTCACTGTGCAATAAATATGCAGATTAAAGACATTTCATGGATATTTCGATGCAAAACACCGCACCAATCTGGGGAGACTGATTCTGAAGCAGGAAACCTGATTTTTAGATGTTCTCAATTTTTTTTCCATGTGGTAAGTTGTGCTCTGGTGTTTTTATTTTACTCTTGTTTTTTCTTGCTAATTGTTAGTGGAGTAGGAGAAAAAAAAGCGATTTTTATTGCACTTTGATCAAACAGATTAGAACCTGTTCGAGGTATCGACGAATAATCGCTATTTCTCTCACTTTTCCACGAAAATATGTCGACTTTAGAAATTTCCATTGTCGGACTGAATACGTAGATACACGTGAAAGTAAGTCTTTTTTTTCGTAAATTCAGTGATATTTTCGTGAATTACGAATTGCTAAACTTTGAAACCATTTTAATTTTTTATTTCTGAGACTAAACAACTTTTGTCTTTAAGCTAGAGTAGGTTTGAAAAAAAAGGAAATTAAAAAGAAAGTTATTACCTCCCAAAATTAAAAAACAACTTTGGATAGTAAAAAAGTGTAACTCATTAATAAAAAAAAAGTTTTTATCTCCAATTTAGGATCATTCATTGGTTGAATAAAATAAAATTACCATCATGTAGAAGGAATACCCACTTTTCACATTGCATTCTTGTATTTTTCTTACAATGTGCATAGCGACCTTGACGAGAAGGTGGTACAATGTAACTACCAGATCCTTCTCGAGAATGGCCTATAATAGATCTCAGGTCTCTTAGCTGATCCTCCTTGCGAAAACATTCCATTTATGAACAATCTTCTATATTGGAGCTAATCCATTTTACTATCTGGATGAAGTAAAGCAAAATATCTCCAGGAAGTGATTCCCAAAATAAAAATTTTATATATTAGCAGAGGCCAGTACCACTTTTTAAAACCGGTGATATTGTTCTAAGAAGCAGTCAAGAATGTCCAAACCAGCTACGTGTTTATTGTATGTTTGAACCAAGTATTGTTGAGAAATATGGACATATATGTTTTGTTTTCCTGACTAAACCATAATTTCTTAAGATTATGATTTTTGTTTTAAATATGATTTTTTTAATTTAAGAAACATTGTAGAGCTTCTTTCTTTGTATTAAGTACTTCATCAAGAACATCATCCTCTTCAGTTGCTGATTATGCTAATGTAGAACCAATTTTTCCCTCTTTTCGAACTCCCTTATTATTGCGTCATCATTCCACTCCCTGTAGCAGGGAAAGAAATTATCCACATGTCGTAAGTTCATTGAATATATCCTCGTCTACGGGTACTACAATTGAGTTCATCATGATATTGAGCAAGTTTTCTGTTTTTTTTTTTCACCTGGCTTTCCCACTAGTTGTCCAGAATTTTTGCAGAATTGATAAAGACACGAATGTAGAGGAAGTACGAATAAAATGACTTAGTATTTTTAATTACACAGGCTAGAGCCGTAGAATTTCTAATAGTCATCTATGGTTCATACTATACACGTTACATAGTCTTTGGAAAGTGCAAAAAAACCTTCCTGGTTTTTCTCTTTCTTTTTATAGGGGGATTTTCCCCATATGTGTTTGATGCCTCTTTTTCTTTTATACCTACTCACCACTAGCAAATGCGCCTTGTGAAACTGGTGAAAAAGCTTCAACTGGAGAAGACAATAAATCCTTGAAAGATCCCAGGTTTTGAATAGTTATTGTTGGTTTTTGGAAACGAGTCATCATTATTTGAAATTGGTGGTTGAAGAGAGGGCTGATGTGTCAAAGGAAGTTCAAAATGTTCTGTGGTTGCGTCTGTAAGACTTAAATACCTAGTCGGGAAAGACATCAGGATTTGTTGGTCAAAGACCTGCTATTTTAACGCGTTTGTAACAGTCGCCGCCTTCCTGTGTGCTTCCTTAAAGAGATATCTAATCTGTAAAGGTGCAATGACACGATCAGGATCACATTTAAATCACTTTAAAATTTCCCAACAAAAATAGGTTTTTAATGGTTCATAAGGGGTCACTTCGAGTGGTTGCATTCCCTTTGCAAAATTCAAAACTTTTAATCCTTTGTGACTTGCATATTCATCGAGAATTAAAAAGGATTTTATCTCTAAGCCTATGCCTTTGCATAGATCTGAAAATATTTTAGCCATTCCCACGCTATTCTCAGCGTGCCAGTAGGTCCTTCGTCCACAAATTTATTCTTCATGTTTTTACTGGGAATACAATGTTTTTACATGAAAGATTGTATGAATCACTTACATTCGTACAACACCGTAACTACCTCGGTCGCTGCGGAATTTTTTTTTCTGGATGGTAGAGAGACCCGATTCACTCACATTTTACGTGGTCCGAAGTAGAGCTCCCTATTAAACAGCAATTGCGTTTGGGTGTTACAAAATTCCCTGCGATAGAGAAAGTTCGTTCTGAACTAGCGGGCATTGCTGGTATCGAGAGCCATTGTGTAGACAAGGAAGCTACCGATGGAAATTCATCCTGTCGAGTTTTCCACCAGTCCAGGGAGTTCATCTACAAGGGAAGCTGCGGCTCTGTCGTGTACAGTTCGAGTTGCACTTCAACTTTTTTTTTGGAATGTATGGGCTTGTTGAATAAGAACTCCAGTGCTGATTTGCGCTCGCTATATGTAGCTTCCTCATCTGAGGTGGTTGACGGCCGTCTTACAGCTCCCAAAAGTCCAAGAACACTCTCATGCACTTTGCGACGGGTCTCGGGTAACTCTTCCTCTAGGTCTTTGCATCGCGGATCCAAGAAGGAGGCTGTAAGTCTCGCTGATACCTCCGAAAATTTGTCCCACGTCAATAGCCTGAATCGTTCTTCGCACTGGTTAGAGACAATACTTTTAACTTCCTTACAGCATTTTGAAGTGGATACACGCAAATTATAATTTTGATATCCCAACGTTTTAAAAATAGGCGAAATCTGCGTAAAAAGCAGCTATATGTTTTGTAAGAAAACGTTTGGATTAGTAATAAACGGGGCGTAAACAGGATACATACAACTGTTTATAAGTGTATGTGCTCACGATATATACAGACCATCCCCCCCTCCCTTACCTCCGAAACTATTGAGCCTAAAATTTTGATAAAACACTGAAAATTGTTCTTTAGTTATAAATTACAGGAAAACCTATAAGAAGTCTGTGGGTCTTAACATAACATGGTAAATCTCTCAATATTGGGTGTACAAACTTACATTTGCAGTTGTAGAACATGTTTTTCAATCACAATTTTAAGTTTGTTCTTGGGATAAATTATTCGTATTACAAGTTCGACTTAACTAGGCCAGGCATCCGTCACTCCTCGTACCTACCTCGCTAAGGCAAGTCGGTCAGGGATGCCGTAAGCCTAGCGAGCGCATGTATTTGGGTCAGATTTAAAAAAACATAGTAGATAACATATTTATCCTACGAAACCTTCTCTACGCGAGTTCAACTCGCACTTGTCCGTTTTTTTTTTATTAAAATATCACATTAAATAGTGGAGTAGTTGAGTTAATAAGGAAAATACCAGAAAAACTGACAATAATGACAATAAATTGTTCAATCTTATCAATATGTAAAGGTGAATTTTGTAACATATCTAATTAATTCTATTGGAGGTTTAGAAATGAGGTAGTAGAACAAATTAAGTTGAATTACTAATTAATACGTAGAAATCTCGGTGCACTTCACAATGCAAAAATTGACAGATTAACCCTGGGACTATATATTTAACAAAACCGTCTGTAACGTATATAATCCCTGTACATGAGCGTGGCCTCTATAGCGCAGCAGCGGTAGGGGAGGCTGGGGCTATACACCATTTTTTTTTGACAACTTTATAATTTCGAGTAGGATTTCATTTATTATAGTTTTCACTTTCGACGGTCTAAAACTGTAAGAACACTTTCTTAAAGTTCTTTGTAGCACTTACAATAATAAAATTTGTTAATTTTCAATGTAAAGTATACGCCATTAAATTTGTTGAATTAATCCTCCTATACACCAAACAGAATCGATTTTCAGGCGAGCTTTTGTTAAATATTTTTATTAAAACACTGGTGGGAACTATACGACCGAAAGTGAATTTTCCGCACAACAAAATTGATCGCGGTTAATGTCTGTTTACATGTCAGCCATCTTGGTTTGATCCTAGAAAACAGCCATAAGCACCACACCGAACAAAATATTTGCTGAAAAAAATAAAGTGATATATGATCTAATGTTTTTAAAGAATCAAAAAAGAGCAGGATATAGTAAAAGTGTCCTAATCAAGAGTAACTCAATATAAAGGGAACACTAGTGGAGGCCAAAGTATATGACGGAATGGACAGCGATCCATTTTGGGGCCTTTATTGTTTTCCAATTCATTAATGAACTCCTCCTTTCAGGGTTCATCAATATGCAAAAGAATGAAGTAGATGTTGATTGAAGTTCCTATTTATCAAATTATTATTTAAGATTTTATATAAAGTTGAATTTCACACAATCTATTAGAAATTCATCTTTGTCCATGTCTTTCGGCTCCGTGTAACGGAATGACTATCTCTCGTTTAGCCTGTTCAACTTTAGAATCCATCTCTACTTCATATGAAAAGGAGTGGCATCGATTGCAGCTTCTCAAGCTTCTTATTGAATCGTTTTTGTTCCATATGACTTGTCTAAGAAAACTTGTTTATTGGTTTATTATTATGTATGAGGCTTGAATACGTAGTAAAATTCTAAATTCTAAATTATTATTACTTGTTTCAATTTCCTTGCATTTATCATAGTTAATTTTCATTAAACGTATGTAGATTTAATGATTATTTAGCAATCATTATTCACGTAACTTTAAGATGTGAACTTAACTCGTGCAGCCTCATAAATAAAATGAATTGAATTTGAAAAAAAAACTGAATTGAATGTTGGTGTTAGAGAGTGTAATTAAAATGTTAATACCTATTGACCCGAATAAGTCAATTCAGACCTTTGTATCCTCCGCTTAGAAAAGAAGTACCCGTGGTATAGATGATAAGGTCTCTGATATAATGATTCGTTATTCTTTTTGAATAAATTGTTCCCAGTTCAGGCATTCCTACTAACTGGAAACTAGCAAAATCAATCATTCTTTTTAAGTAACTTCCATTTTGAACTTAGCTTTCCTTAGTAAAATCTTCTGATGCCTAATTAATTAATTATTCTCAAAATAATCTCTAATTAGGTTTTAGATGTAAATAAAATCGTACATAAACATTGAAAACATTCATTTCAAAACTTCCTGATATGATGTCACTTTTACCGGCCTTTTTCCTTTAAGGCTGTCTACAATTTTTCGAGCGTTAATCTTGGTCCTCGTACTTTTGAGTTGATTATGCAGTGGCACCTTTGAGAGTTCCTGTACACTAAGTGCTGACGCTTTTATAGTTTAGCTAAAAATCTCATTCATAATTTCTTGCCTTGATAAGCGGTAGACAACTTTTAGTTTGTAAGTAACTGCATACACTGCAGCCTTCAGTTTTTCAGCAGAAGCAACTTAGACCAAAAATGTGAG
>QYTT01082013.1:0-10460 GCA_006980735.1 Dasypogon diadema
GAAAGGCGTTCAAGTCAGAATTCAAAAGATAAAGGTTCTTTAGAAATCATGCGGAAAATCTTATTGTCGTCTAGTTCACTAGGACGGTCCACTTGTAATGCCCTTCAAACAGGAGACAATTAATTTTGGATTCCCTTTTTTAATATTTTACAACAATAATATTTTCTGAGATTTCCAACTTTTGTTTTCCCTTTCTTAATTCCAGTTTTAATAATTTTTTATAATTTGTTATTCTTTCTTAGTATGACACGAAACATGCAAATTTATGAATTTTTAGTTTCTTTTTCACAGCTCCACTTTAACCATTTGTTAAAGTTGTCTATAATGAATAATGTATTATCTGTAGCTGATCTCTATGACATTTGCAATGATCTTACAATTTGAAATGAATAATAACATTTCTGGTAGCGTAGGCGAGCACAATGCTAGTCGTAATTTGTTAATAGGTTTCACATTTCTGAAGGAAGGTACATGTCTGTTATTTTAATTCTAAAAGTATTCTATATAAAATTGACGAAATTCTGTTTATTTTTTCTTGTTCGGATATAGATATTATCTGTGTATTGGAAACTTGACTAAAGTCGGGTATTTCGTCTCAGTTGACCCTAATTATGCATAATAGACTGAGGGGGAGAGCCGATGGAGTCGCAGTGTATGTTCGTAATGGTATTAAAGAACAGATGATTTGCACTTCAACTTCTAGCTCGGAGTCTTTATTCATTGGTGTGTTTGGTGGTGAAAACAGAAATCTAGTTGGGTGCGTCTATAAGCCCCCTACAGATTCCTTGTCGGAGGAACTAACACTAACGGGTATATCCGAGCACGATCTGATTTTTCCGATTTATAATTTAAGTAGGGAACCACTGAATTAGGTGTTTATTTTCCGAGATTATAGAGGAAACGATTTTCCAGCCTTATCCGAAACTCTGGTTCAAATGGATTGAAGTGTAATTTATTCCACACCGATCCTTTATTGATGATAAAATTTGTTTGTAGGTTTGTTCGATCGTTTTGTACCTACGAAACAAACGCCTTATATCTGCCTGTAATAAAGCGCACTTTCGTTGTTAAAGTCTCAGACCAGATATCTTGTGGGAACGCTATCGTATCTTGAGAAGTAGGGTTAACTCGTCAGCTAATCTTGTGAAGAAGTGATTCTACTCACAAAAACCTAACTCGAATTCAACAATTTAGAAGTGGGCAGACGTAATGAGTATGTCTGTGATCTGAATCCTAATCACCTCAATGACTATTACGCTCAATCTCTTCCTGCGTCACTCGCAGCATCAAGGTCTCAGAAAATGTGTCTGATTTTGATTTCCATAGTGTTGAGCCTATTGAAGTAATCAAAGCTATCTACTCTATAAAATCTTCTTATGCCACAGATGGTGTGTGGTAATTAAAAGCGATACAAGGGACTGGACAGGATATTAGTTTTATTGCGAGATTGTTATTTATGATGTTAAGCTAAATTTCTGACTAGCACGCGTCTTGTCTTTGTATATCAAAGATTAATTAAATTGCAAAGTCTATTGAAAGTATTCAGGTGTAATTTAGGTCTATTAAAAACTCTTAGAAAATTCAAATAGTCAGCACTTAATCTTTTTTATGCACTTGATTTTCTATGTTCCTTAAGGGTCCATACTCAGACCTTTGTTCTTCAAACTCTACTATTGGAATAATTGTTATAAAAAATTTTAGGATGTGGTATGATGCTGCTAGTGAAAGTTTATCTGGAATAAGTTTTACATCAGTTTAGAAGAAAATATGTCCGGAGAAAACAGGTAGGAGGATATATTTGAAGACCATTTTCAAATAGCAAAAAATCCTTCACAAAAAACAATCACAATTTAAAGTGATTTTGATATTTTAAATATTGAATGTTGCTCTAATATTTACAAATTATATTTTTGTAACTGGAAGAATTTCAAGAGTGTGTCCTAATTGCCCAGAATCAATTCGGTCTAAGTAAAATGACCTTCAGTTTACCGTTTTGCACAGTACCACTGTAAGCCATTAAAGACACCGATACGTTTAACTGAATATGCAGTGCACCGCCAAAGCATTTTCCAGATTCTTCATGGTAACCGCACTGACCAACCAATTCACTCTCGTCTGCGATTGCGTCATAGTCGTCTTTCCTTCTGTTTTGTGTCTACATATCGGTGTTGAAGAGGGTACTCCAGTAATTCAGTCAGGAGATCAAAAAGACGTCCACCAGGAAAATTGAAAAAAGGAGAAAATTGTCTTAAGTGCCTACTTGATGATCAGATATCCATCGTCGTCAGTGTATCGTCTGTAAAACAATCATGAGACTAAAGTAACCTTCTTGGGAGTTCTTTTGCCTTAGAAAAGATAAAAGACGGCTACCCATTGGGACTCGTCTAAGGTACAGACGGTGCTGGTGGGTAATTTCATATGATCACGAGACTATAGATCGCGATCTCCTTCATTATAAGGAGAAGGCACAATGCAATCCCAACCATTTATGGTGTTGTACTTAAATTTATGCAGGCAAACGCTGCTAGCTGGTTTATTACATTACCTAGACCTTTCGATATGGCCTCATTGTGAACCCAGAGAACCTTCAAGACAACACTGAAGATGCTCCTCAAAGGAGATAAATTACTCAACCACGGATGCATCTGCTAATTGATATTTTGTCTCTGTCACCGCTGCGCTCGATTGACTTTTGTCACTATCCGTTCCAATCCCATGGTCAAATCAAGAAAATCATGACATTGTGAATTATGATCCTGAAGACCAACTGGCACTGATCAGTGCCATTTCGTCATGTCTCCGCCATTAAATTTCAAAAATCGTGATCATCTTCGGAAACGTGTAATTCCCATGTTCACAAATTGCTAGATACGCACGAAATGGGCCCAGGACTTTCAGATGGTACTAATTTCCTGCCCGGCTTGTGATCTTTGCATCTGGGCTTGGCGAGAAGTACCATTTATTGACAGATAAAAGTCTAATGGCCAAAATTATAATTTCATACACCTACCAGTTCTTTCAACCCGCCATCAGTATTGACTTTCCATTAGACTTCGCCCCCGCCAGCATTGCCTTCATTACTCAAAACAGTGCTGCGGTAAGCCTCCCCAGAACAAAAGACTCTGACTGAATAGTTTTTCTTGAGTAGTAGTCATCACCCTTCCCCCTTCCTAATTACGGGCGAATGAGCTAATCCCGGTATTCAATATGCGCGGCAAAAAAATTTCGGCACCAAATTAGTCTTCGCCGTGTAGTTGCAAATGAAATCACCTGGATGTTGGGTCATTGGAATCTTTAAGAATTTCTACCACTGGTAACCTTGAGCACCATTCAAAATAAGCGCGCAGAATTGTTACATGACACGAAAAAATGCCATTTTTGCTTGTCTCGAGCCCACGGCAAAGAGCTTTCAACTATGCTGACTATTATACTATATAATGACATATCACGCAGTAAAACGTACAAAACGAATGGATCTTAATGAGAAGTGGAACTCGAGAAATGGGCGGAAGATTTTTTCTCCTATTTCTGGTGCATGTTCAGGAGATGCCAAATTTTCATTTTAAATTAACCGTCAAAATGGGTTCTTCCACCCAAGTGAATACTGCTTCAATTTGGTGAAGACAAATAATAGGTGGACGCGTCGGATTACTCGATTTTGTTTTTGCTATTTTTAACGCTTATTTTGATTTGGAAATGATCGCACGGGGACGTTTGGCGGGGCTTATGGCAATCTAGCTGGTTTAACTGGTTGGTTGACAGTAAAAAGTGACAAAATTTCAAAAGTTCGTAGTTTATTTTTGTTTACTTTCAAATAGTTTTGTTTTGCGACTATAGTGTAACTGGCTAAATGGACCCAATCTAATGACTGAATATGGTATAAGTCCAAGCTTTTAACATTTTGGCACGCTTTTGTGCTATTAAAGTTATTTTTCTCGGACGACTGATGACCTCTACATAATTTAATTTTTTATGGTGGAATTTTGACCTCTTGGCTTTTGGATTTTCAATATAAAGTTCACAAGTATATGTGACTATTTTTACACAGAAAAGACTTGTCCGGATTATGTTTTTTCTTCATTTTTTCCTAAATTTAAAATTTTTTGTTTAGATTTTTTTTTTTTAAAGTCTTCACAGTTGACACCAAAAAAAGAGTAGTGGAAAGTTTTAAATTCTAAATAGTCTATGAAAGATAGTGCTCTTAAGCTAGAAGGCATTTTTTCCACATTTAAGCTGTTTCACTATTAACACACTTTTTAGGTTGCCGTACCGCAGGGCAGGGAATCATAATGGATCAATATCAATTTATCTCTCAAGCTAAAAAAATCAATTATTATTTGTCCAGACACGTCTTAACAAAATTCGGTATCACGCTTCCTGTCTGCCGGCTGAAGAATCCCAGATTAGAGCGCTCTTTCGAACCCTGCCACAGTAACTCTCGCATTCTGAGGGGTGGTTTGTTCTGCGCCAAATTCCAAAGAAGTGGGACTCGCCAGAGGATGAGGAACTAGAGGCTAGTAACCTTGTGTAATTTGGACTATAAAATGGCCTTTAAAGCACTAGGGGCGGTGATATTCGGCTCAACAATTGGTTCAGTGATACCCCCGGACCAGTCCTATTGTATTTCCGGTCACAATATTGCCTGAGGGTGAGAGGGTACTGATACTCCACTCAGCATATTTCGGGATGGATACTGGATGCGTGATCAAATCACGTAATTGCTAAGCTGCTTTGGAGAAACTCTCCAAGGTCGACCCTTTTTAACAACCACGGCTGTTCTCCCTATGGCTGAAGGGACGGACAGTCGTGGCAAATTATTTGATTATCTCGTCCATCGTGCATCTTCTGAAGGCAGAGTGCTTTGAAGAGGTTTTCATCAAGCAAAAGTAGTAGATGCGTTGTGGGTTGAGGCAAGATGATGGGTCACAGAAAGCTTACTTTACATGCCAATCAGGATGCGCCGCTTGGGTCTCACCGACTCGGCCGTGAAATTGTAGTATTTTCAGGCTAAAGCATTTCAATGATTTTTGATTGATTTTTTTTTCAAAACTGTAAAAATATATAGCATCCTCTGGGTTTTGATGCATTGGAAAAAAAAACTGAGAAGAGACTGTGGCCGCCTTACAGAAATTCGCAAATCAAAATCGTTCTTCAGTTTTAGTCAAGCAGCTCTGTCTTTTTAATTTCAGATAAAAACCTTTAAATGTATGATGACGAAAAAACCAGTAGAAAAGTGGAAAAAAAAATTAAATGAATGCTACGAATGCTCTTTAAAGCAACGTAACATAAAAACTGCAAAAAAATTTCCTACTCCTGAAACGTTTTCTATAAATAAATGATCTTGTAGAAATCACCCACAAAATACAAAACATTATTGGAAATCATACAATTGTAATACAATGGAAAAAGTGAGCATTAAATTGAAACAAAACCTTTACCTCCCGGGTTCCTTAATGAATACAAATTCCTTTCTCTTCCTCTATCGTCCACAAAGGCCTATATTACCGATGAATATATGGCCCCATTTGCCGTTTTCTTGGATATTCCTTGAAATCGAACCGGTTTTCCCTTTTAAACAGTTCTGTCCGAGAGAGAGAGAATCACGGATAATTTCCTTTGATTTGACACGATGCACCGCCATAAGATTACCGCAAGATGCAGCATCTTGTGATCCGTGGACCTGGATGCACTCCAGACATCTTGACCTTCTTCCCTCCATGGGCATACCAAATAAAATAAGGCACATTGTGTATTGTGCAATTATATTTACCTTCTTCAGTTAAGATCAGACATTTATTTACTAAAAAAAATTTATGGGCATTGGTCAATTGGGGATGGACTTGTCATAACCATGGATGTACTGTGTATAACCAATATCCAATGCCGAAATAAATTAACTGAATGACTTGAGGTTGGTTGGAACGGTGATTAATTGGCATAAATCTTCCAGTGCGCTCGTTTAATATGCAATTTCGAGAGGCTTTCTGCGTTGGTAGACAAGTGTAAACAAGCAGATTGCGCGACATGGAAGTTGTGTTTGCTAGAGGGACTGTTCTAATTTCTCTTCTTCCTCAAATATAAAGTTTGATTAACTCCTTTATATCGTTTTTGCTTCTATATATTACTTTTATTAGCATTTCTGTAGAACTGAAAATGAATTGAAGTATTGCTGATGCCACTCTTTCCTGGTATGACATGGTATCTCAGACGCAAACGCAATGCCTGTTTCTGGTCAGAGCTCTGAAGGGAAGGGTTGCAACAGTGATTACCTGTCTATCAGCAGTGAAGAATGCTGAGCATCTTACGTAGAAGGGAGACTAAGGAAGGGCTTAATATTTTTCAATTAGTCGGATCTGATTTATTTGGAATGGCACGAAGAGGTGCTGAAGATCGAAGTACACAGGACGAGAGATCGATTAGGAAAGTTATGTTCTTTTGGGTGTTTGTCATTCTGCTGAATTCTGAATTCGGTTAAGGGATTGGAAACCCAATTTTTTTTAGTTTTATTACAATTTATTCAATATTATTAGGGGTATATGCAGCATTTCCAAAATTATTAACCCTAGTCCGGAAATTATTGTCCTTAGTCCAGAAATTATTGACCATAGTCCGGATATTATTAACCCAAATCCAAAAATTATTAACCCTAGTGCTATTTGAAAAAATACTATTATTTTGCTTTTTATGCACTCTTCAATCCAAAAATATTAGTAATAGTAGGATCGCCACAACTTTAGGTCGAATGGTAGTTAAACGTTTCTTTGCAAAATCTTATTGGGATCACATCAGTAATTCGTGGGCATGTAAAAAATGTGGTTTTAATACATAGAAATGTGTAATTCTTGACTAAACTTACTTACCATCAATACACGGTTTTTAAACCTTAGACCAGTTTTTTCTCCAGTATTTTGTTTAATGTCGCTGCCTTCAATCACCTGCCTGATCTGCCTTCTTTTAAAGTGGGAGGTGCTCGAATATAAACGCGGTGGTATTCTTTCATGGGGTTAGGAAGATCCAGATCACTGTATGCAAAATTTGTAAAATAGAACGGAATACTGGAACATAAGCAGCCTAAACATGTGGCAATTTCCATTGATTTTGGAACTTAATGAAGATGTTAAAAGTGCCCAAATCAAGAGTTTCAGGCTTGGCGTTGTCCAGTTTTTCGAGTCCTGATAACGCAGACAAGGAACCTGCTGTGATCCCGAGGCAGCCTTCTTTAATCGTTTTTAGGCTTCTACATATTGTTTCGAGGACTTTCTTTTCAAAGATTTCGTATTTTAGTAACAAATAAAAAGTGCTGCTATCTTGTGTTTAATTGAGAAAAAAATATATTATATGATCATTTTGGGATGCAGGTTATGAACCATAGATTCTCCTTCCTCTACTTCGTAATAATTTATTTGTTTAGTCATTCAAATGACAGAATATTTGTGACTATGTGAGGAACTTGAGGGAGTTGCCATCCTTAAGAAAAGTTTCAGCGAAGATATACCTACGGAATTGGATAATACGCGTAGCGCGTGTGAGTAGAAAATTCTACTTTTTGTGCAGTCGAGAGTAGCTTTTATGCATAATTTCAGTAGATCCCTAAAAGGTTTACAATTAAGTATTAAGGAGTATTTAAATATACCTCAGGCTCCTGCAGTAGATGTACCTGGGCTTCTAATCGTCAATGATGTTATAATTCAAGAACTTCTATATACTGTAGAATTCAAAAGAAACAACTAATGAATCAATTCTGCAAAGAAAACACATATTTATTACTTATTTTTCGTGTATTCGAGTTTGATTTTGCATTATTAAAAATACTTCTAAGAATCTGTCAATTTCAAAAATCCGGCTCGAAGGACCAGAAAATATCTGCAAATTAATGACAAAGGCAACTCCTTTAATGTTTTATGAAACTGGAGCTAATTGGTACTTGACTAATTGATGCTACAATGTTTGCGATTTCCATATACTATGTATGTACATATTTTGCAAGATAATCACTACTACTGTAATGCTGCTGATCTTATCTAATTAGTGCTCTTTATTTCTGAAATGAATCTGCTGGGGCTATTTAGTTCACACTTTGCTCCAGATCAAGTGAATCAATTTTCGCCGACTTCATCACTATTATAAGCTCAAGAAAATTACTTTTACTGCCACAAGAAACAAGTAATTCTCGTAATTCTGTTACATAAGAAGTTCCAGTGCTTTCTGCAACATTATAACAATTTTTGTACTACATATGAAGTTTATTCGTGGCTTCTAACTTTATATGTAAACCAACTTGCCTATACCTCGTTTCCAGAAATTTTCCATCGAATCGAAATCCATTTATGTCACGTTGTGTGCAATCAATTATTCCAGAATTGTCCCAATTCTACCTGTTTACCTTCCCGCCAATCCGCGACACACTCTTCATTTTAAGAACCAAACCAAATACTGGCTGTGGCCGAGTCAATAAGTGAGAACGATATGATGATTTTTTTGCGACGTAGTTGCTGCTTTTTTACAGTTAAACTGTTGACAGTGAAAGACAAACAGAAAAATTCAGCCAGCTCACGTTGTGTTGTAATGGTCGGTGTGGGTAGCGATAGTCTTGCTATTGCTAATCTTCCAGCTTCACCGGTTAAAGCCCGCATTAAAATTCTTCTTGGATGCCCCCTCGTTCCACTCCATATGAGGCGATGGTATTAAGTGGACATCAGAATCATCGTCACTGTTTACCGCAGTGACCGAAATATGCAAATTACGCGTAAACAAGAAATTCTCCGAAAGAAACTAAAAAGTGCGGAATATTTAGTACCAGCAAACTTTAAGAGACCGGAGAGGAAAAGCCCATTTTTGAAATTCGTTACATCGCAATGATTCTGGATTCTTGTAGAACGGCCGGAGCTTGTTTGAGGCCGGTGCACAAACAAAATATCATTTCCTTTCAACTTCCAGAATCCCAGGTAAGTAAGAATGGAAAACGAAAAATAAGAGTCCGGGGAAAAGTACTGGTAAAGAATCTTCGTCGAGGAATGTGAAAATCAGTGAATCACTCACTCGGTTGTGGCCTACACTCGGCCACTTGAGAAATATGACGTAAACAGTGATTTTTTCTTCCAGGGGTAATTGGGTCAATGACCATAATAAGCTCGACTTGAATCTGATTGTAAATGATATTGGCTGCGGACAATTGAGTTATTTGCTTGGATGGAGCTGATGGTATCACTAAAAACTTGATTACTCTGTCTCAGAATCATAATTCATTCTTGGGGCCACCAGGTAGATTGCCAAGGAAATGCCTAGTTATGTATTGTTAGTAATTTTTTCTGTTACACATTAAAGTTGTTGGCGTGTTGTAATAAAAATTTGCATCATCCCAGTTGTGCTTTAGAACAGACAGTAGAAGGTTCCGGCCTTTAACGTAACCTCATATAGTCTCAACCGTTCCACCTAAATTTTTGTATATTGGGTTTTTGCATAATTCTAAACCGTTGTTGATATACCTTATGATTTTTTTCCATTATTTTTATGTCAACAAGTAACGCCCTTTACAATGTTTATAAAAATTCTTCCTAATCAAAAATTTCTGTAAGGACGAAAAAACTTAAAATCAGTTTTTTTAAGTAGTGGAAACCCTTTTAACTATTATTGAGTACAAACGAAAGGGTGAAAAAGCATTGAGTAATATTTCTCTTAACAAGAAATCATGTACTGCAGCGTAAACCAGGCTTTGTACCTAAAGTACACACATATTTATCACTTATTTTCCCCGTATTCGAGTTTGATTTTGCATTTTTTTAAATACTTCTAAGAATCCGGCTCGAAGGACCGGATAATATCTGCAAATTAATGATGATAAATTGTAAATAAGTAACGCAAAGGTCAACCGTTTGCCACAAAAGAAGAAGGACCTAAAAGGATGAGTCCAAAAGCTGTTGAGGTTCATATCCGAGTCATGGCAAATCTTGTTCCTTCCGGAACAGAGGTAAGATTCTAGAGGAGAAGTAGACCGCCCTGTAAAAACTTTAGATAGAATCTTCAGCACTGATCGTCTGCAAATGTTCTGACGTTGTGGATTTCCTGAGACATAGTGTGCTGGAATTCGGGACGCTGTAGGAAGATACCAATAAATCTTGAATCATCCATCGGGAAGCGTTGTTCCAAATCATCGGCAGGAATAAAAATTCGAAATGAGGAGGAGTTCTTGAACTGCTTTGACTATCGCATTAAATGGGTTCGTGTGATCTGAAGTGAGACTTGGTATTGATACTGTGATTTTTGTGATAGCTGAAGAGCTATAGGGGCTTTCAAACCATTTAGATTGCCAGCTAAGGATGGTATCCTCTCTGCTCGCAAACAACAAATATCAGGAAATTAACCAATCTTTTTAGCTATCTTTTTTATACATCAAAATCCTGCCGAGTGGTTACAGTGATCCAAAAGTCAAGTCTAATAAACACAACTCTACAACGGCAATT
>QYTT01082014.1:7787-21146 GCA_006980735.1 Dasypogon diadema
ACACCACAAGAAGTTGTTGTTTACCAACTGTTGCCCATCATTTGAACCAGAGAGCAACTATCCAAAACCAAAAGAAGTTTTTACTCAACTGAGTTGCAAATTGACCTCAAAATTATTCAGACTCTTTTCGAAGTGTTTTGTAATCCTCTGGTGATGCGGTCAGCTTATTTGGCAACTTCATTCTTGGATTGTTGTGAACAGAGTACGATAAAATGTGCTTTAATGAGATGATTTTGATCAGTAATTAATGTGACCATGGCATTGAAGCTGAAGTTTACGTGGAAGACAGTAATATTTCAATTAAGATTCGTTATTTGGATTGGATTGTAATCGAATTTATTTGCTTACCTTGCATCCTTCACATGTGAATGCTCCAAAATGAAATCCAGCTGCCGGTTCCCCGCAGACCTTACACGTTTGATTCATCTGAAAGCAATTGAAAAGATTTTATAAGAAAATTTCTTTTTGTTTTTTTATAACTTTAGTTTTAAATATGATCTTGTAAAAGCAAATTTTGATATTGCCCAGTAAAATTATGCTGTCTTCGGAAATATTCCGAAATTCTTTAAAGAGGGTGCTTAATTAGATGGAATTTTCGCATATGCACATTTTTCGAACAATTTTAGTGCACAAGCTTTAGCTATGATTTCTAAGAGCTCAATTCTTCACGACTTTTAAAAGATGAGATACATATTTCAGATATGTTGCATAATTTCATTTGAACGGCGACTACAGGGTTTAAAAAGGAAGTACATTTTTAAGATAATTTCCAAGTAAAGTTCTTTAATAGTTTTTAGGAAATTTAAGTAGATAAAGGCATTGGCTCAAAACGAAGTAATCAGTCGCGTAGGATAATTCATTATCCAATCAAAGTATCCTATCAACTGTACAATTTTACAAAAATGTGAAAAGAATAGCAGCAAAGAAAGTCGCAACAGCTAAGATACATAACTATATAACAGTAGATATTAGAAATTAATATCTTTATCCAGCCGTAAAATCGAACCAAAGCAAAGGTGCACAAAGCTCTCCTCAGCGTCAAATTTGAGTTTACTGGATGTGTTAATATTCCAGTTAAATTGAAGAAGCTTATTTTAAATTGTGTGTTCACATCGTTACATATAATTTTTACACATACTTGAAAATCTCAACATTCCCGCATACATGGAAACATGCTCTCGTAGTACTTTTTATTTTAAGGTATTGCCTAAACTCAGGGTATAATATCCTATGATTGGCACAGCACAGTTAAAGAGCTTAATGGCGAGGAAAGTTTTAGGGAAAAGGAGGTTGGGAATTATAACCTGCCAAATGTCGCGAATTAATTCACAATTTTGCCGCCAAGTTTTATTGCACAACATCCCAGTGGTTTTGCAGGTACAATTCTCGTCAGTACAATTGCCCCAACTATTGGTACGCAGATAGATTAGATAGAAATTCTACATACGTGCGTCTCTATCAACTCTGCTACCTGTCCTCAAATCAGCGCCCGGTGCAGAGCTTTCGAAAGTGTTAAGCACTAGAAAATGATAAACGAAATATGCCATTCTTCTAAACTTAGCCAAGTGATCACTAAACTGATACAGTGTTTTTTTTTATTTTCGGGAGAGATAGAAGAATTTGAAAGTCAAAGATTCCTTATCTGCGGTATCACAGAACAAATATGACGTTCCGCAAGGCTCTGTATTTTGGACACTTTTATTCACCACCTGTTGTGTTTGCAATTCCAGTCTCCATATGTATGCAGATAACTTCGAGCTAAATACCTCAAGTCCAATTGTTTTTTAATGTGTGATTTCATTTTACTTTTTCTTTTAAGTATTTATTAATAATTTCTTATTTTGTCATTTTTGTTTATTCTTGCGTTTTTTCTTTTCTCATCAAATTAAATAATCATTGTTTAAATTCAAAAGGTGTTATATTTGTTATACATTTGTAAATAAATAAATTATTAATATATACTATTACCAGTACAGGACAATATGAAAATTTTTCTACGGAGTTTATAAAAATTTCAACTATAAGATGTAATATTGTAAAATTTCCAAGTTTGGAAATATTAACAGAACGCATGAACATTCAGTGCAATAATTGATAATAACTGAATGTTTTTGGGCATTTATTTACTATCTAAGAGCTATTACTGTCAAAATTCATTGCTTTTTAAGGTTAGATAATATGAAGAACGTCTCACTTCTAGCTAGACGATTAAGTTCAAGTGGAAAGTAATAGATGATAATAACAACTACAAGTCTTAACCGAGGTATTAAGAATACAAGCAGCCTATTTCTTTGAAAAATTTTGCAAGTAGACCCACTAAATGAGGTGGACTCTAAGCCTCTTAATACTTAACACATTCAATGTAGAAAAAAAATTAAAACACCTTTAACCCTGTTGGAATACTGAACTGCTTAAGAAACGTTTCTAAAATTTCTATAATGCAGCGCGTTTGAAGTAGCGAACGCTGCTCATCTTGAGGTGACCATGTGGATGGATTTCAATCTTTATAAAAGTGTGTAGTGCTCGTCAAAAAATAAGTTGCTAATTATAATAAAAAAAAAATTTGATGACAGTTTCTTATATGCAGGAACAACTCGTATGTTTTTTTAAGGTGTTGCCTAAGCTCAGGGGACAACCCTATGATGCTCATAGCACAGCTTTAGGCGGAAGGAAATTAGGGAAAGAGAGATTGGGAAATTTTAACCTGACAAATGTTGCAAGTGAGCCACAATTTTTGGCATAAAATTATTATTGTGCAACATTCCCAGTGGCTTCGCAAGTACAATTCTTGTCAGTAGAATTGCCCAACCGCTGGTATACAGATAAATCGCCGTATCCTGTGCAGGATTGGAATCCACGCCAACAGGAAAGAAATTCTGCTGACGTGCGCCTCAGCCCACTCGACCACCGGCGTGGGTATGTTATAAAAGAGGCGACCTTTTAAATTTCATAATTAACAGGATAACTGTTATTGAAAATTAATGCAAAGTAGACTTACCAAACTTCACTTAACCTTAAGCCACGTTTTATTATTATTATTTTTTTTCATAGTCTGGGTAAATTCAACTACGTTTAAGCATTGGTGACACCTTGACCCTTATAATTCTTGATAACTTGCTAAGTCACGGACGAAATTCCAAAGATTCTACGATAGCCCAGAGCAGTATTATTTAATAGCACCACAATTGCAGCTGATTTTCTTTTCTAATATATTTCTAGTTAGCTATTTCCTTTATAGTAATATTTATGAAACACTGTCACCTAATTTTTATACATTTTTATAATCAAATACTCTTTTCTGTTTGGAGAGATTATAAGAATCGACAAGTTACTTATTTTTGGAAGCATTTTTGAAAAGTTATTTATTATTTCATTTTATTTTTCCTATTCCTTTATGTTATCTTACATATGCACATATATGTCTCATTTTGAAATATTTCCTTTTGTTATTTGGAAATATTTACTTAGTTGAGAAAAGCTCTAAATGGGATTCCTTGGATACCTTAAAAATAGATATTTCATATTAGGAATACTTCATCTGTAGTACAGTGATGAGATGTATCCGTCAACAGATATATTTTCAGTGAACATGGTGTCGTGATCCATAAATCAAGTCCGTAGCTCTGGGAACTTTGGGACGCTCTTCCAAGGGTCCAAATACTATTAGTCCTATAATCGCTCACAGCTACAAGGATTACGATGTACTGGGTCATAACTCCAGATATTATGACCCTATAAACGCCAGATAAAACTCAGAACACAGATACTTTTGTAAATTTAGAAAATCCTACCCAAATTATTAAATTAAATAACAATTAACAATTAAATTAAATAACAATTCTCCTTCTAAGCACTAACGCAAAATTGATTTGTTGTATACAGCTTGCGTGTTCTAGAAAGTTGTTTTGCATAAAAATATTTACAATATATTTTTGTTTTTCCAAAAATGTGTGCATAATATACAGAATACACAAAAGGTAAAGGGATGCTGGAATATCCCTAAAGGATGGAGTATTGGGAAAAAATGTTTCGTAAAAAAGTTATAGAGCATAAAAGGGGTTACCTGATTGTGACCTTTCTTTGCAAATAGGCAAATTCTTTACAGAGTTGCCGTAATATACCTACAATATTTTCATAACATTGGTTTAACTAATCTAAAACGAAATCTTTTCTATTCTGCAAAAATTATCAATACACATAGCTGCTGGAAATATTCCATATATATATATTTATTTAAAATTATTTATTTTTTTAAAGTTTTTTCCTCGCCGTTGGGGCAATACAAAAGGCTGCGTCCATAGGTTGCGGATAGTAGCATTACCTGCATATTTGAAGGTCATCTACGAATAAGCCGTGGACAATTCACTACCAAATCATTACTTTACTTTCTTCCCTACATCTAAGGCATAATTGGTCTAAACCAATTATAGTTTCTTGTCTTGTTAACTCCTAGGTAATAGCACTATATTAGTCGGACTTTGAATACCAGTTCAGCTGCTAATGTGGAGCAGGTATATTTTTTTTACTATTTTATATGAATCAATTCACTAGGAAAGGAGTTTGTATAAATTAAGTTCATTTTCTCTTTAAATGTGCGCAGTTATTGAAAATATAATGGATAGGCATAAATAATGTCTAATAACTGCTCACGGTAGGGGCCACATTCAGCCAACCTGAAAGAGGTTCCGTAGCTTGATCCTAAAACACTCACTTCCCAAATAAATCAAAAGAACTTTTCTTAGATTAATAAATTGAAACTCTTGTGAGAAAATTTAGCACGTATATTTGAAATTATGTACTTATTACTAAGCAAAAGCATGTTTATAAAAGCAACTTTTTACGAGATATTCATTCTGAGGTAGATTTTATTTTATTAAATTTACAAAAGTTACAAAAGTCATAAATCATTTAATGTGATGTAACATCGATTTGATAAAAATACTGAAAACTTTATATTATATTTTATTAATACAATTTTTAAACTTCCTCATTCGCAATAAATTTCCACAATCACGACTGATATTCGTCATACAAATAACACGTTCAGGAAGCGATTCCACAAATTATCATCTTGCCACAAGTGAACAAAAAGTTCCCACATTTATGCTCAATGAAACAGTCATAATTCGATTAAACCAAATCAAAAACAGTAATTAGTACAACAACAGCTTCCACAAGGTAATGAAATTCACAATTTTATTATATCTTGCATAAAAGCAGCCAAAAATATCTAAAAATGCGCAGTTGAAATCACCCAAGGTGAAGAAAATAAATCAAAACAAAACACCCAGAAAAAAGTCCTAAATTAAGTCAGAAATTTATTGCAACTGATCATGCCTGAAATATTGATCTTATTTACCTATATATAGCCATTATTTATGAAAAAAGAGACAAAACAAACCGATCTCTGAGGTAAAAATGTTTACGCGAAAAGCTTAAAAGATAGAGAAAAAGCCCCGAGTTGTAGTCGTACTATCTTAATTATTTTAGTCATGGTTCGTAGCTGGATCACTTTAAAATTCAATGTTACAAAAAATGCTCTCCTCACCTTGGTACAATTTAAATTGTTGGTAATCGAGTCATTCATACGAAAACATTTTTCTAACGTTTTCCGCTTGTTTGGAAGTAGATTTGTTGCCCGAGCGAGAAAAGGTGTGATGGGAATATTTTTTGCGTGACAACTTAAGAAAGACAAAGTGATCCCCAAATCCCAGTGGTGCAATCAGTCATACACTACCAAAAGGTAAATGAATGTTTCGATTTTTATGCTTCTGATAAATTCCCAGACCACTTTTATACTTTCGTTGAGGCCTGGCTAAGCAGTTTGATGACAAATGATCCTCACTAAAATTAGAGCCATCGATCATGTTTCGATCGAAGATGATCCGCTTTATGGAATTGAATAGCGAACAATAGAACAGAGGAATGCTATGATAGAGAGCGAAGGTCTGATAGATGGTAAACTGCTGTGTCACTTTTGCATGATACGTGCAAATCTTATATTATCACAAAACAGGAAAATTTTGTCTACGCATCATCCCGGCATGTGCATTTATTTTTTGTTGCTCAATTTGTTCGACTTTATGGTGTCTCCAGAAAGAACAAAAGAATCAAGGTTCGTGCCCCAGACAGAGAAAAACTAACGAAACGTAGAAATTTCAGTTTCGTTTCTACCAAACCATGTGATCTCTTTACAGTCTGGTAGATATCCAACTTTTGATAGTCGTTTTCTTTTTGATTACAGTGAGTGACGTCAGTGAATTTTTACAATAGCTAAAGTAGACGGACCTGAAGAGAATTTTGTGCTGCAAAGGTGACCAAGCGCCACAACTTGCCGATTACACTCACGAGGCAAGGTGCTAACAACTCAGTTTTAGTCTTGACTTTATTCTGTTTGTAACAAAAGTTTGTTTTTGTAATGATCATTCCATATTCTTACAGCGTAACCATTGCTCTCGTAATGTCTGTTTGTACACGCTCTATTTAACATTTTGTTAACCAAGGATGCTATTAGTCGAATGCTTCAAGTATTGAGGAGAATTTACCAACCATTTAAGTGGTCGTTTTGTCGGCGTCTTGCCAACTTTTGTAAAATAGTGTACTATTGTTGTCCGGGTAATGGTTTAGTGGAGAAGATCTTTTGGGTTTTGGCGCTTTAACTAGATACGTAAGGTGACCGAATTGTGTGTTATCTAGTTATGTTATCACTATTATCGGAAATTAATTTTCGAAATACCTTCACAGCTTTCACTCAAATTGAGGTTGAAAAGTGACGAGTTCACCCAAACTCCAAAATACATGTTCTTTTGAAACCAGATTTATTGGTACTGTGGTTCTTGCATCTCTTTATACTTAATGCTCTGTAAATATATTATACAGTACGCTTAATTTAAATTATTTTAATTTTACATTAACTGGGCAATAATTCAGCGACTTTGTAAGTGCAATCCTCTTTATAAGACTTTTCTCAACCACTGGTAACCAAAATCCCCGTGTGTTTTGTTGAACTCAATCATGTGACTGCATGAAATCAGAACTGCTTAATTATGCCTCTAACATCATCATCCGTCGCTTGCTTATTTAAAACCCTATTTGGATGACTAGGGCATCAAGTTATAGTAAATATTTCATCCTTTACATCCAAACTGACCCCATAAGAAACGGACCTCCAAATGGGGGGCTCCATCTAAAAAGTGATACAGGTTAGGTAGATACCTATTAGTTAAAACTAACTGAGTTATCGCATAAATAATGCGGTTTTTTTAGATAGCGTTTATTTGAAAATAGAATTCATACAAAACATTATTTAACCTAAAATATATGTTTTTCCATTATCCCTTGTTCCAAAATTAGTGAAGAAAAGTACCCCTGACCTCCTCTAAAGAATTCATGATTTTTCCATCCAAATGATTTTGAAGATTGCGATGTAAATTAAAATCTGGCAGCGACACTTTGTTTCCTGTTGAAATTCCTCCAACTTTTGTACCACCATGTTTGCTGTGAGTGCCCGCGCGTTATTCAACGCCTTGACATCGGAGGTAGACAAATTTCTTCTAACGTTGACTTAAGCTGCTCACCTTCTTTGTTATCGTTTGGCTTGAGTAGTAGTTCAAAGTTTACTATACCTTCCATATGTCACCTTACATGAATGAAGAACATCCTTAGCCTGAAGTTCTAGTGTTACCTCTTTTGCTGCCCGCTGTCTTTTAGGTTTGAAATGTTTGTATGGAAGCAATTTCTAATCACCAGTCATTATTTGCTCCAGAAAAGGTTCATTCGCGAGGCCATGAAAGTAAAGAGGAGCACGCATTCACTCTTTGTTGGCAATTGCGGTTGGAAAGTATGTGTGGAATCTATTGGCCCAATTTGCTGACCTTTCCTACAGAATTGAAATGACGATGGATAATTGAATGATCAAATCGATAACTATCAATAACGATACGAACCACAGTTGGCACTCACTAACACTTATTGTACCTTCCCCTGTTTTGGAGTGATGCCATATGTCGAATATGCTCCTTTGTAGCTTCTACTTTAACTATGAAACCGAACTGGACTACTCAAAATTTACACAAGGAATAAGGATAAGATGTGTGAAGACGTGCCTTTATACTAAGTTGATAGAGGTACTTTATCCCCACTACACTACGGTTTTTATTGCATGCAATTGAAAATATCGCACTATTTATGGGACAACTTAATACCTTAAAGAAAATTTATGTATTGTATATACTTAAGAACTGCATTTTTTGGGCAATGGAGTTATGAAAGCTTAAAAGAACGGCTACAATCTGTTGAGTGTACAGTCAGTTCTTCTTCTTCTCTTTTTATCGTCTTAAGCAAATCGGAAATAAGTAAAGATCGCATTTAACTTTGTGAAATTTATGTTAATGTCAATTTTATCCACATTTGTGCTTATTTTAGTTGCTATGTTGAGCAAAATCATCTTTCAAAAGCTTTCAATAAGCGCCATCTATTTTCCCGTAGAAGACTTAAATAACTCTATATTCTGCTGCCAAAACACCCAGCTATTGTATATGTAATATATTGATGAGGTTTCTTTTTTAAAAAAGTAACATTTTCAAAAAAATAAGCAAAAGATATGTCAGTTAGTTGATTATTTATTCGCAATTTTTGTGTGGCGTTATTTTACATTTAGACAATTGGATAATTGCTATGGACTTCTTCACGACTTTCTTCCTAGGTATTTTCATCATTACTAGGCAATCTATCAATTGATGTTACAACCATGGACAGACTTCAATCTATTTAGATAAGCTCTGCATACTATTTCGGACCACGGTACATGTGATTTAGTTTTGAGCTAGAGAAATTCGCAGTAGTGCAGTCCAAATGGTTCTCCAAACAGTAGCAGCTGTGGTGTAGAACCTAGGTTCGTCTAGAACTAAATTAATGCAATT
The DNA here is from genome assembly GCA_006980735.1 of Dasypogon diadema. NCBI lineage: Eukaryota > Metazoa > Arthropoda > Insecta > Diptera > Asilidae > Dasypogon > Dasypogon diadema. The sequence continues at coordinate 16,709 of QYTT01082014.1, forward strand.
GGTCTTTGATTTTATTCTATACCAAAATGAATGCAGAGGCGATGGTCGCTTTAGTATGTAGAAACTGATCTCTGGATTGAGTAAATCGTAAAGACTTATTTCATCCCAACATTTTTAATCAAACAGGTGAGCCCTGAAGTTTCTATTTTAATATTGCGAAGAATATATTTTTGGATTGTGAAGTTGTGCTCGATATAACGTTGTCATATCTAGTAAAGGCGATGATGGGGCCACGGGAGATCAAGCTCTTGCTCTCAACAGCTTGCTTATTTATATTAAAGAGCTAAATCTTGAGGACTCATAATAGTGGATCAATTAAACTGGTGAAGGTAGAATGAGTTACAAACTATTCGCCAAAGACAGTAACGTTATGTTCATATACTCATGCTGCAACAAGTTTCGTCATCTAACATTACCTTAAACCTCAAGTGTACGTCATATCATTTTAACGTCACATAATTTTTAGCATAATGTCAAAAGTTTTATCTATGTTCAACTCTTCATGAATTTTCAAGGTGTGAGTTCAACAACCTCTAATAATAAAAGAAATAAAAGCGTTTAATTAAAATATCAATTCAAGTCTTCTCTTAAATCACCATGCTGGTTTATGTGCCTTACATTAGCCTGCTTACCTTCCAGCCCATCACTTGCAACACAACCGAAAATGACCTCAATAAACTGAGATATCTTCTCTGTGTGATTTAAACGCACGTCATATTTAACAAAGTATCTGAAGTGAGGTAAGGAAATGCATATATCTATTTAAGAGCTATGGATACCACATCCGAGCATTACCGTTCAATTCTGAACTGAACCTCTTTCAAGATATCAGAACACACCGAATTCATTTTCCTAAACAATTAGTTTCAGTGCAGAAGATGAAGACAGAGAAATAACTTGAACACTATAAGACTTCGCCATAATTCATGGCCCTTAAAATAACTTCAAAGTTTTATAGGTTATAACTCTTCCTCCAATTTTTTACACACATTTCATGCATGATCTTGCTATATACACAACACGCTATCTTTTTGCACTTAAAAGATGGGTCTATGGTGCGCGAATGGATCTCACCGCTTTAGAAAAATCTTCCCCGGACAGAACCAGGTATCGCTTGTTTCGTTTATTTCCTATATGTACTTTGTGTGTAATCAGATTTTGTCGTTTAATCATTTTACCAAAATCTTTGGAAAATTTATGCAGAAGTGTGTTAGAGTTTGCTCCAGCGATAAATCCTTCATCTATGCTGTACGAGGTGCAGTCAGTGGTCCCAGTACCTAGTAAAAGTTTTTAATATTAATCAACCAAAGTTAACCTTCGAATCTCTCTAAATTGATCTCAATTCCTTGTTGCGAGAAATTTTATTTATTTCGTGTTTCTGACTTTCTGAGTTCCCCTGGTAAGAAAGAGTGCGCAGCGGTGTTATGTCCTTGACGCGATGCGATGATAACACCAGTTAACACTTTAGCGTCCATCTTCAGCTCTCTAAGTGACCAAACCAAAACGAAACCGCGATTTTCATTTATATTAGCGTGTCACTTGTTGCTTTATATTTATGCTTTACTTGGCCATAACGAGTGACAGATAAGAGAGCTGTTAACACTATTGCGTTCAAGTTATAAAATTTATAAATTTATGGGAAAGACTTTTGACGGCGCGGCGTAGCGAATTCAGTGAAATTGCTTTTTTGCCTTTTTTGAATGATGACACAGAAGAGTATCTGTTGCTGTGATCTATAAACGGAACGCTAGATACTTGGCATACTAGCGTAATGTTTTGAACTGATGAACTGTGTGATAGGAGCAGTAAAGCATGTACCATGACGTTGAAGGTATGAAATATTTCACTTAAATTCATACATATGCGTTAGTTTAAACTGAAATTAGTGATCGTATTGGCGGTACTATAGAGTGCGGCCGTCAGGGACTGCCAGCGAGAAAATAACAATTAAAAAAGGTAAATGCGTTCTGTTGTTCATTATGACTATTCAGCGGCCTTTCATACTATGGACAGAAAAGCACTCTTGACAGTTTACAATCTTAGTATATGTTTAAAAATTGACCAAAATAAAAATATGTTAGTTCATGTTAGTATCATGATAAGACTGCGTAGGGTGTGAGTGAGTAGGGTCTATTTTAAATCTCTTAATGATTACGGGGTACTAGTTGTCCAGTCATTGTTGAAAGCTCTTTATCGTAGTACCTAAGTGTGCTATATAGACAGACATTATTGGATTATAATGAAGACAAAGTGTGAATTAAAGTCATATAAGGGAAACTACGATAATTGAAAGAAGCACTCAAACAAACCATCATCTATAATAGGCAGATAATGTGGCTGAGTTTAGGAATTTCAGCTTTCCGAAGGTTGTGTTAAATCAATCATAAGTTATTGAACATTTTTTGAGACCAGATAAACCTTTAACGGCTTTTCGTGATCATTCTGCTGCTAGCAAAAACCATTTAATAATTGTAGCGCTGGATCCATTAAATATAAGCAAACGCATCATCTATTGCGCCACCGTTAACGCAACTTTGTCTACCGTTTACAGCAACTTTTAAACATTCACGTCAACCCTACATCAATCACGAACTAATAATAATGTTGATAGTTTTGACCATTGCCGACTGATAGATAGATACATAGATGCTATATTTCAGCACAAAATATTAACAATACAGTTATGTCTTCGATCTACTAAAGCGTTACGACAATGGCTAAATATCCGTCTGCCAGTTGGCTTCCCAATTAATATTATATATAATTAACATATAAATCCAACTTACAACTAACTTCATCTTTAAAGTATCCGTCAATATCCAAGTAAGAACATCTAGAATAGGGATCATGATACCTAGAATCACGAGCTTCTCTGTATATTATATGTATATTCCTGTCTTACCAATGCTTATCTGCATTAGCACACACCCGCAGCATAGTTCAAGAAGTCAGCAAAGAGTGGTATTTTTCTACTGAAGCTCTAATAATTATTTCTATACTATATAATTTAGACATTGAGCTATCTCAAAGTGTATTTAACTTATTTTAAGAAAAAAGTGAACTTGTTCCCTTTTGCTTTCAGCCTACAGATAGCTGGATTGCAGTTTGGGTAGTAATAGACTGAATCACTTTACTTCTCGTGAATTGTGTAAAGCTTTACTGAAAGATCCTTCACTGGGATCACTGAGATGAAAAATATGGAGAGGGCATATCATAGAAATCTCCAACTAAAAAGTGGCACCAATTTTAATTTCGTCTTGTACCTTCTCTACAGCTCTCAACTTTTCCAATAGAGACAATGAATGCGCAGAAAATAGATGGCGCTATACAAGGTGTAGTTGTCTTTTCCACCCTTGAGAACGCGATAAGATTTCAATTCAAACTGTTCCACTGTACGTAAAATACATAAACTTTAGGTCTGCGAAAATATATTGTTGAAAACAGAGAAAAAAATATTTTTAGAACATTTTCAATAACTTTCTAAACGAACTACACATTTGCGGACCGGAAATCTTATAACATCTGTTAAAATTTTTCTCTACGCAGGATTAAAGTAAACCTAAAAGTGGTGTGCGACACCAGTAAAAAATTTCGAACTTTAATTAGTGCTGCAAGTATGTAAAAGTTTAGGGGTTAATATGAAAAACCCATACAAACTAAACTTTTATCTTTTGTTGATTTAATTTTATTTGTTTTTTTATTTTTTAACATTTTTAATCTTCCTTCTATTTTTATTTTTCTTAGGAGACTTGATTTTTATTCTTTATTAATTTTTCTTTTTAGATTTATTTTAAAACAAAATTATAATTATTTATTTTAATTATATTTATTTTTTATTTATTTAAAAATATTAACAATCACTAATTTCCGGTTTTTAAAAATATTAACTGGCACTACTTATTACTCTACTCTAAAAACTGTTATGATTAAATTTTATGAATTTCGTGTGGAAAAGCAAAGTGTCCTGAATAAATACATTACTGACAAAATAAATTTAGACACCAGATTACACTGCGTGCTAAAATTATTTGGTCACTCTAGTTTTTCTTTTAAAAAGTTAAAAATTGAAGAATAGATCGGAAGAGAATAAACAATCTTAAATCCCGATAAATGCAACATGCCATATTTAAAAATTCGTAATAATTAAAAATCAAAATTAATACGTAGCGAAGAACCGCTACACAACCCCCCCGTCAGCAATAGCGTCAAAGCTAAAAAACAAATGTAACTCTTTTTTTATTCGAATTGAAAATTGGTTTCTCAGACTTCTCCTTAAAATCGATAAAAGCTGGCTTCAATCGGTCAATTGAAACAGTTTTGTCTTTTCCGTTTAAATTAATAACAAAGGTTTTACTATTTCTATTTATTACTTTATATGGACCTTCGTATACAAAATTTAAAGACGATTTTACTCTATCATTTCGTAAGAAAATATGAG
>QYTT01082017.1:4666-22630 GCA_006980735.1 Dasypogon diadema
TTGGATGAGAAAATTGCCAAGGGACATTTATACTTCTCTTTTGTCTTCAGGGAAATAAAATCTGGATGAAATATTGGACTTAGCAGACAAAATTTTCGAAGTTATTAAAATTCGACAATTCTCTAATGTTACTGCTGAGATTAATAAAGACGACAAAACAATTTTTCAGAACGATTTTCTTGCTTCCAAAATTAATTCTCTAGAGAAACAAATAAATGGTCATTCCACACTCAATATGATAAGCCAACAAAACATAATGTGGTACATCGAATATTTACCAATGGCCAATTACCTTTTTCGCGTCCTCGTAGATTGGATACAAATAAATTCGAAATTGCCAAATTGGAGTTCAATCAGAGGTCCAGCAAAAAAATAGGCATAGTGCGAGATACCACCCAGTGGATTTGGACAGGTTCACAAGGACTTTATAAACCTTACATATACCATGGTTAGAGTTGCAAAGTGAGGGAGATGGCGGTACCTGAGTATTGATCTTAAATGTGTATATATTATATTAAATCTGTTCTGGCGTTCAAAATTAGGACAACACGATAAAGAAGGTAAATTTTGACATTTTGTACCGCTGTTAATATAGTAAAACACTTTTGTGAACTCTTTAATCATGCCTAATTTACAAGTAAGTTTTTATTTTTCTCCTTTTCTGATTTAGTAAACTTCTAAGTAAATATTGTTCTAAACTGAAAAAAGTAAGCACTATTTCTAATTATGTCTCCAAAATTCGTCACTTTCAATCATTTTATATTTAAAGAAAGATCGATTGTTTTCTTGATATACCAACAGATTCCTGACATTAGAAGAACTTGCCCCATTTTCAACAGCCACTCGTGTAAATCTAAACGTCAGCCTCTCCTTGATTTTATTTTTAGCTCCGAAGATACTTTAAGTACCTATCTCACTACTTTGCATTAAGTGGTTCTGTGGTTCTGAAATAGCTGCTCAAGTGCAACAGAACTTCCTTTACTTCTTCTATCTTCCCACTTTAAATGTGGGCCAATTGGGGAGGTTCTTTTCCTCATTTTTAGTTTTCCTTTTACTCCTCTCTGGTTGTAAATGAAAATAACTGGGTTAATTTTAGGTTCAAAATAATATTGGATACATGGAATGGTAACACTGAATTATTTTTCCGGTACTTGACTGTATTTTTTCAGTAGTCCAGCGGCTGCGATCGCTTTCATAAACGCACGCGACTAAAAATTGACTCATGTAGACCTGAACGGTGACTCTGGCAAACATGCGATGTGGCACGCGAGGCCATGGAACTCTTGACAAAGCAGTTGCCGTGAATAAAGAATTATTGCTCCAAGCTTAAGATACTTCTTTTATTTGCCGAGACTTGTCATGTCCAAATGTTGTCTTACTTTGTCTAAATTTGCAAAGACTGTTGAACTGTATGAAGGTCGTGACGCTTGAAAGCGCTGCAGAGTTACTTCAATTAAAACAGCTGCGTTATTTTCGTTTGGCTTGGATGCTTGCAGATGATCAGCTTTACTGAATATAATAAACTTTGTCATTTCTTATTTCTCTAAATATTTAAACAGTCAGCAGCCAGAACACGTGAATAACATCTCTGAAATGCCATAGACCAGAATTGTACCTTTCTGAGGTTTCAATCAAGGCATCAAGTTGATTCAGGATCATATGAAAGCTGTGGGAATTACACCGCTCTGAAATGATCCGAAGTGAAAAGTATATCGTTTTTATTTTAGATCGCTCGATTTATAACGATAACGTGAAGCTAAATGTGGGTAGGATCGAGATCTAGAGTGGATCAGTATCACTAAATGTAATTAAGATAGAAATGAATTGACCATCTGTGCAAGATACACGTGAATGGGATAGTATGGAGATTTTGGAAAAATTGCCGTCCCATTTTGCAAAATTGAGGACAAACTTTATTTAACCACATGATAAATAACCCTAAGACAAAATATAGAATATCTATTTTACAAACACAGAAGATAGTTTAGTCATTAATATTTTGTTTTTCTTAAACATTAATATTATATATTTCATTTTTTACCAAATTATCTTTTAGGTTAACACCATTCTTTGTCTTCAGTAGGCATCATCAGACATCCTGATGGTTTGTTGTGTGTTCCTTAGTCAAGTCAGTTGTCATAAAGTTCCTCACCAAGCAAGGAAAGACACCTCAAACAATTTTTCAAGAGATGTTAACTGTTTACGGAGACTCCGCTCCTGGTAAAACTATGATCTATAAACGGCACGGCCTTTTCAAGCAAGGGAGCGACTCAATTGAAGACGACCCTCGATCTGAACTGATTGAGACTAGCACGCCAAAAATCATCGAAAAAGTAGAAAAACTTGTATTGAAAGATGACCGATTAAAGAAAAGCCAGTTTGCAGCGTTGGTTGGAGTATCAGAAACAACCATTTTAAACATCGTGTTCTCGCGAGTTTTTGGACCGCTGTGGAAAGCAAAAAGAGGAAATCATGGCCCGAATTGTAACTGGTGATGAAACTTGGGTTCACCATTATGAACCTGAGTCAAAGCAAAAGTCGATACAGTGGCATAAAAAAGGCACACAACCTCCTAAAAAATATAAAGTCCTTCAATCGGCTGGAAAGATAATGGCGCCAATCTTTTGGGATACGGAAGGTATCCTTTTGATTGATTATAAGGAACGTGGCGTCTCTATAACGGGAGTGTACTACGCTTCCTTGCTAGATCGATTAAAAGAAGCTATTAAAGAAAATAAACGAGGAAAACTGACAAAAGGTGTGCTCCTTTTGCATGACAACGCGCCCGTGCACACAAGCCATGTTGCGACAGCTGCCATTCACCGATGTGGTTTTCAACAACTGCGCCACCCACTCTACAGTCCAGATCTGGCCCGCAGCGACTATTATTTATTTCCAAAGATGAAGAAAGAGCTGCGTGGTAAAAAAATTTAGCGACGATAATGAAGTCAAGTCGGCAATTTCGGCCTCTTTTGACGCCCAAGACAAATCTTTTTTTCGACGATATTAACAAGTTATTTGATAGACCTGAAAAATGTATTAGGGTTCAGGAAGATAATATTGAAAAGGAAAAATAGTTTAATGTTTCATTTCATCATCCTTCAATGTCACTTCGCGAACTTTTAGACCTCCCCTTCTACCGGTTTGTTCTCCGATTTCCTCGGCCTTTAACCGCAGGTGCGTCAGAACAACTTTCTTGACCAAATCCCCGTTATCCTGCGTAACTATCGGTGTTGGCCCTCCACAGCGTTGATCATCTTCAATTGACCTCCGTCTCAAGCGAAAAATCTTTTACCATCGAAAATGGCGGTGAGTATTCTCCATATACATGATCCATCCGCTCTCTGATCTCCGTCGGCGTTAATCCATCTTTTGTTAAAAACGTTACTACAGCACTTTTCTAGACAAGACCACACTTTTCGAATCACTACTTCAAACTGTTTGGGAATATTGTTCCGATAGGGGCTTCCTTTACCTTAAAAGAAGTTGAGGGTATCAGATAAGAAGAGGGTCCCAGGAAATTTTTATCAGAACCCTTCGAGGCCACGAATACTTGGACCGCACTACATATTTTTGTAATTTACCAACATTTTACAAATTTGAGTAGACGCCGGCATAAATTATTAATTAACCCCTGTTGTCTTGTCTCATATTTCTTATATTGCCTTGTCTGATATTTCTAAATCGTATTCCAGCTTGCTGTTCTCTAGAAAATGTTTTCCCATGAAGAATTACGTAAAGTAAAAAGCTCTCTCCAATTAAATTTGAGGTTGTTGCAGAAAGTGCAAAATTCCCGCTTTATGGGTAGTAATAAATCTCGGTCAGTGCTGCTTTTTTCGCTTACTATGTATTAAAGTTTGCGACAAGAGCGCGCTCAAGTATGCTAAATTATAGTCGGGTTTTTAATGACTTCAGTGACACAATTATTCTGTAGCAATGTTGTCGGAGGGATAATTAGAAAAAATTAAATTCAGCCAGTTGATATCACGAACAAGGAATCAATTTTCTCTCTATATAAGTGCGGTTTAAGAGAAAATTGATCGGCCGTAGAAAATTGCGCCTGATTCTTAACAATAACTGCGGTGATCTCTCCAAGGTTACAGGTGCATGACCACAGCAATACGAGCTCGAAACGTAATTATCCAATTCCTACTTCCTCCTCTGTATTTCCTCAATATCAAGATTTCCAAAAATTGACAAAAACACGAAAAAGACATGGTCAACGTCACTGAGGCAACCCACAAAAAACATGAGCCATATCAGGCCGAAGTCCATCCGAAAAGTTTTGCTTCAGAAATATCGCCGTCAGTCAATGTTCAATATCGCAACCGCGCAGATCGGCGGAGATCTTACGTGTGGAAGCTCCATTAAATCGATAACATGTGCGCCTTCGCCCCCCAGATATCGCAGAAGATCGCGTGAAGTGGGCTGCTCGCTCTGATTTTGGCTGTTTTCGACGGAAGTAGAGTGCGCGCGCAGATTAATTATCGGAAAACTGACCGTGTATCGCCGTCTGCCGTAAATTATTTGTGTCTGAAAATATCCCGCTCCGGGCTTTCTTACCGCCGAGAAAGGTGTTGCTTAATTGCTAATTTGTCGAAATTTTATGTTTATGTTATTGCCAATTTGGGCCCGGTGTGCATCCGACATCCATGAGCAAATATTTGTGTTTGGAAAGCTGTTTACTGCAGAATTCAGTTGAAAAGTTCGGTCGGAGGTGTGTAAACGAGTAATCAGTAAGTGCGTGTGTCCAGTGATCAGTGGTAATCAGCTGTTGGCAATTTACGGAGATCTTTTCGCTACCTTGGCTAATCGGCGTTCGATTTTCAGTGCTTTACATTTTGCGGTCTGGTCGGCAGATTTGTTTTCTTTGGACGATTTCAGAAAACCGGTTCGTTTCTGGTGATCTTTTGTGATCTTGCGAATGGCATTATGCTGCGTGTTTCTTAAGTATCTCAGGCTGTATCTTAAAAACGAGTTGATCTAATTTTCCTTTTCTTTTGTAAATTATGTAAGAACTGGCTGGTCTTGTCTTGACGTAAACCTGAACTCTGGACATACACGTATGGATCATTCAAAATTGTTCTCAAATTTGAAACTAAATGAAGCGGAACAATTATTGATGATTTTCTATTTTCATTTGCTTTGGTGAAAATCCACAGTTCCATTGACTAACCGAAGGGAATTCCGAGTGTGCCAAACTGAGCGTGCTGATGGTGAACGATGGCCTAATTAGTGAGGCAGTTCACGTAGAAGACATTTCAAGATTGCAACCAATTCGCTTATTTCGCATTTAATTGCATTTTTCATGTAGAAGAATGTATACTCAGTGGCCTTCAAGAACCATATCAGGAAAGAGGTTCTCGTGGAGAAAGTATGAGAGGTGCGAGGTTGGCCCCATTTTTTTGCAGCCACACTCTTGTAATGTTTTTGGTTTGCTGAAATTATAGAACACAATTATGAGTTTGTAGTCATATTTAAAATAGTCTAAAGTTTTTAATAACTGATCGCTCTGATTACCTAAAAACCTAATATATTACTTGGAACTAAAATCAAGGACGAAGCACTGCCAACGCCAACATAATAAGCAGTGTTATATATTGTGAAATAATGAATGCAGTGCTGAGCAAAAGATGATACCTGATACCTTTTTTCATAAGTGGTGATAACTTTTTCTTGAGCCCTAGGTAGTGGCTGATGTATCTTTCCATCATTGACAGGATACATCTTATATAAGAAATTTTCTAAGCTTCTTATTTGAGCTTGTTGGTGATAATGCGGTGGCCCCATATCCATGAGATTTCTAGTTTGAATAGCTTCAGTGGTCAAGGTTTTGGACTATTTACTAGAATTTAAATTGTTTGGAACCCATGTTGTAAATCAATAGGTTTAATTGCAATATTTTACAAGGAACAGATATGCTTTTTAGCCGTATTGAGTGATTATTATTATTTAAACAGCTTGCGTGTTTTTTACCCAGCTCTATGTATTTTCGTGAATAGATTGATTCTATTTGAAAATAACTTACATTCGAGATAAGTTATACGGTACTTGTGATGATTATATACTGACTATCAATGCACTACCAATGCAGGAGCCTCAACCGCTGTTTCCGCCTAAGGGGATATTCCGGGCGCGCATTCTTCCATACATTTCCTCTCCTGTTGGCGTAGGTTCGAATCCCGTACAAGACATGGCGATTTATCTAGGTACCAGTGGTAAGGACAATTCTACTGACTAGAATTGTACTTGTGAAGCCACTGGGATGTTGCACAGTAATAATTTCATGCCAAATGTTTTGGCTCACTTGCATTTGTCAGGTTAAAAGTTCCCAATCTCCCTTCCTTCCACCTAAGCTGTAATGTGTGCATCATAGGGTTGTCCCTTGAGCTTAGGCAACACCTTAAAAAAATACTCGAATCACTTTCCACATTATTAACCTTTCACATTTCTGGTATTATATATATTATGAAATTCGTTAAAGCTTTTAACTACGATTAATTCCAAAGCAACATTTTCAGAGCACCAAACCGGCTCTTGAGTTGAACTCCGAAGTGCGGAAGGCCCCGTCGTCATTAGCTAGATAATGTAAAACCGGACCTTGAGATACTCTAATACAAGGTGTTCTAGACTGCACGCTTCTGAAGGGTAAAATAGTTGACACCAGGGCAGTTGTGATTATGATGAAGTTGGGGCAATTGTAAATCATATAATTCTCCTCCACGCTACGCCTATATTTAACAATATTATCTCGGCTCGGGAAGATTAGAGAAAACATAAATAAAAAAGCAGTTTAAAGTGGTTTAAGGTGGAGTAGCTATAACAATGTTCGTAAAAGACTGCGGGTTTTTTTTCTATTAATTTGATATTGATATTGTTTAACTCCAAGGAAGAGAAAATTGGAAGTTTTTAACCTAATAAATGCTGCAACTTGATCTAGAATTTTTATTTCGACTTTTCGGTTCGATAAATTAGTGGGAAACATTTCAATTGCTTCATAAGTATAAATTCTCGTGTTCAGAATAGCCTCGGAGTTATTAGAGTAATTTTGGTGCCCCCATATATATCTAGTCCATATTATAACAATGCAATTTTCGTCCTTGAAGTTACTACAAAGTAGTCGATTCGTTATTTTGCCAATAATGTACTTTCTCTGAAAAATCCAAGCATGAAGGCAGCTTGACTCGAGATTATATGAATTCTACAACAATAAATCAGAGTTCATTAAAACAGTAATGCCATTCAGCGTTGGTGTAGAAATTACCACCTTGTGAACAATGGGCCTGAACACTTTGGAATACTTGAGTCAGCATTTTATTCATTCCAATCTTTGAAAAGAAGAAGACCAGCCTTGATCCAGCCCTTACGCACTTGAAAATTCGTCGAGGTAGAATAACGCAATCTTCCTTTTCTGGCCCACAGAGATTGACTTTTAACCCCACAATTGTATCAGCGAATTTAACCTACTTATTTATTACAACTAAACAAAAATGTAACAAAAAACAAACAAAGAGGAAGGAAGGAAATTGGGTCTCTAAGGGCTAAAAGGCTTTTATACGCAAACTATGCAGGAATCTGGTCCTTGTCCACGTTTGGGGATTATATTTAAGCTTAAGAATGATATAAGGCTTTTGAATGAATACAATACCAAATAGGGTGAACTATTCGTGTTATCACTACAAAAAGGCAAGACAATTCATTGGAATTTTAGTAATCTCAATAATGATCACATTTGAGATTATTCCATTTGAAAAATACCAGGTAATTTTAAGGAAGAGGAGATTTCGAATTTTAACCTAACAAATGTTGCAAGTAAGCTACAATTTTTGGTATGAAATTTTTACTGTGAAGTACCCCAGTGCCTTCGAAAATACAAATCTCGTTATATATATTGTTGATATAATTGTCCGCTGCCATCCCAGTATTTTTCCGAATTTACCATCATCTCCTCAGAGCACAAAATACGAAATAAGGAAGTCCACATCATTATTATTAAAATCAATCTCATGCTTCGAAATAAAAAAATATGTCTGCCCCACTGGTACCGAAAAGGAAGCAAAAAATTGAAAATTCTAAAAATGTAAACAAGTGAAGATGATCAGAACTAATTTAATTTTTTAGAAGTTCCATCATTTGTTTTTACTTCTTTATAATTATAATATAAAGAGAACAGTTTATACTTTCTTTAATGTACAATAAAGACTTGAACTTACCTGAAAAGTGATTTTTCGCATGTTAAGGTTCTGCTATTTAGGAAACACAGCATCGAGCACTTCTTATTTAAAATTCCCACAAAAATTAGTTGTACACGAAAAATCAAAACACTTGTTTTCACCGAATCACAGACAATTCAATCACCAATCGTCTCTGATTTGAAGCAAAGCCAATTTTTTAACCCTTCATCAAAAGCAGCATTAAGAAATAGCCTTTCCTTTCTAGCTGCTGAACGTCTTTGCACAACTAAAACTGCACAATATTATCTAAATCGCCCATAAATACAGCAGGATTTATTAGATCACGAACCGCATAGTGGATCTCCCTTTCATTTGAGATCAAACACCCGAGATATCAACTCTTTCACATTTTGAACACCCCCTCGCTGTGAAGCTACTACATTTTATTGTAGTATCGAAGTCATCTCCTCCTTTTTTTCACTCTAACCGAAGTTAAACCCCTGAAAGGTACCCAAGTACTCATAATCGGTCCAGAGAGCAATGAGTACCCGAGTACTCAGACTCTAAGTACTCAAATACACAATTATCCGATTAAAGTTGCAAGTACCAGTTTGAATCCCATCATCCTCTACCAATGCTCAAGGTTTTTCTGCTAACAACTGATTAGAAGTATTGGTTTTGAATCTACGTTAATCAACAATTAGTTACTTCAATGATTATCATTATTTCATACTGATCAGAGCGGACCATAACGCTGATATTGTAACTTAACCTCCACGAAAAGGCGATGAAGTAAAATTTTAATATTCCTAATATCTATCATGATTTGATTGGCAAGAGGTCCAGAAAGTTTCTACAAATATTGATATGCTTAAAGCGACAGCACCTGATGGTATCTCGCTTCTACTTTTAACTAATAGACTGCACTTATTCCCTGACTAAACCTCTGAGGAAAATATTTCATTTTATCATATTCTAAAGGTATTTTTCCATCCATCCAACTCTTACAAGTCTGGCCATACTCCTAACAAGGGAGAGGTCTGAAATCTCTGTAAGTACAGACTTATAGTAATCTCTTCGAATCTAGCAAGGGTTCCGATCTTGAGGTTCAACCGGCGATTTAATGACGTTCCTTACCGAGTGTTGGCATCACTATTTCCATACTTTCGGCGAGTCAGAGGTGATTGTGTTGGACATCTTGAAGGCCCTTAACAGAGATTAGCACTTGGCCCTTTAGCTAAACTCCCAGCATTTGATCTAGACCCTTTCTCATTACATTACTAAAAAATTAAAAAAAATCCCCAGATTTAGAAAGAACATACTTCAGTTAATATCACTACCTTGATCACATTTACTGTTACAAAAAATACGATGAAATACGTAGATTTTTCAGCAGGACAAGAAATGTGTTCATTCCATCTGAATCCGACCTGGTCCTAATCGAAAAGATTGTCATCAAATCCACACCAGAATTCAATTTTCACATCGTAGCAAAGTCCATAGTAAGGCCTTCAAGATACCAGAGGACAATATTAGTAAGAATTTGTTGGCTGCAATTTAAACTGAGAACAGAGCACAAGAGATCAATTATTTGTTTTCTTTGACCTCCGCGTCATTTAAATTTTCGAAATTTATAATGCTCAAGTTAATCTGAATTATGCCATTCGGGGATACGCCTGCTCCCTGTGGCACCCACAGCTTACATCCAAAAATACTTCTTTTTATTGCCTTCGGCACACATAAACTACTGACAATATTTCATTTTTTCTTAGTGCCGGATTAAAATGCATATTTGGATGATTCGAACTTCAGAATGTAGATACCTGTTTGGAAGTCTGATTCCTCTCTATATATACGTACCACAGGGACATTTCAATATGACTCATAGAAGATTTCTTTAGTAACTAACTTCTTTACGTAGTATTTATAGAGAAATATGCCGTCCTTATTATGTTCTTAACATTTTTGACATTTTTTTTTAAACATTTTTTCTTAACGTGAACGTTGTTGGCAATTATTCCTTCAAATGCTTATTTATGTAAAGACGCTATTCAAATTGTGGGAGGGGTGCAAAATGCGAACATGGAGTTGCAAATTAAAACATTTTTAATCGAATGAATTTTAGCCATGATCAGAAATGAACAAAACTCAAAAGTCTATGCAACTGACGGTCAAATCAGTGGGGATTTCCTGAGCAAGCATGTCTGTCATATGGTAGTAAAATTTAGCCAGTTAAATTTCTTTAAAATAAAGAAATTAAATTCCCACATATATTTCTGATATGGTGGAATTAAACTTGAACAAAGTCTTTACTCAGCCAGACGAAGAAGGCAACTTTCCGCAATCCATCACACCCATGTACTTTCCTTAGCGATTTATTAAACAGCAAAGATGGTCTTTAAATCTTAAGGCTTTTGTCCAATGACATCAAATTACTTGATAAATTTTTTGGACGGAATGCCCGTCGCCAATAATTTATCGTCGGAAATCAGAGAGCCCACCTAAGGTCATAAATTACACCAAGAGCCGGCGTGCGAAATTGGTTTCTGGTCTCCTCTTTTAAGTTATGCGCCCGTATTAGAGCCTAAAATCTAATCGGGAAATAATTTTGTTCCAGAATCGAACTCAACCAGACCATAAAATGTGAAAACGCGATACAATTTATTAGTTGCGCGGATATCAGTGTTTTTGTTTGGGATTAGAAAACTATGCGGGTGCAGCGCGAAAAGTAAACCGATTATAAGTTGATAAAAGTTTAGATTCGCGAAAAGTGTGATTACGAATTGAGTAGAAAGTTTGTTTCCTGCATTTCAAGATCACTAAAAGATACTTTCAAAAATTCCTTTATTGTGAGCTGAAAAAATGATTTCATTCAAGAACGGATGTAAATAAAACAAAACGAGGTGTAAATTTATCGTCTCTTGGTGCTCAAATGTGCCTCGTTGAAAAGTTTTCCTCCAGAGAAATTGTAATTGAAAAAAGTAAAAAGAACGAGAAAGATTGAAAAAGCTGCCTGCGTCAGAATGTCGGAGTCACCTGCAATGAAGTCGGGGCATGGTGTGAAGCCGCTGATCGAAAACACGAAAACGATCGAGAACAAAATAGCAGCGCCTCCGCGACGTCTAGCCGCGCGCCAGACATTGAAGCTGGCGATTCCGAATTTTCCGAATGTGGATACCGCGATAGTGGATAAACAGGCGCAATCTTCAGCGCCTATCTTGAACGATGCGGCGAGTGTTAGAAGATCTGCTTCACCTCTAGATAAAAATTTAATCACCATAAAATCTGGGGTCTTGAATTCTGCTGATGTGAAGAATAACAACGACATCTTTCCATTTGGAAAAGATCTGACACCGAAGGAACATTTGGGTAAGATACTATATATTTTTTACCTTAAAATCTGAAATATATACAGTGGCTCAAACGAATAATCGGACAAGGTTAACACTTTAGTAAAACACAAGATATATCGAGAATGAATAACACGATTTTGTTGATATATAGCTCATTCTTCTTCTTCTTTCCTATATTTTGAAAATATATTTAATAATTATATATTCTTCAAATCATATGAAAAAAATCAAAGAAAATAACAAATAAAATTCACTTTTCAAGTCAAACAAATAATCGGACAAATTAAACAAATGAGGCAATACTTGCAAAAGAAACGGATTTTCCTAGAAATTCTTGTGAATTCACATCCGTCGCTTTAAGTATTCCGTATTTGTATTCAATTGATGTTTGGTTGTGAAACAATGAGTTGTAATTCGAAATGAAAAACAATGAACTTTTGTATTTCGACAGTTAGTGATAAAACTTTATGAAGAACGACAACGGGAAATGGGAGACATGGTTGAAAGAAGTCATTCAACTGTTCATGATATAGTTAAAGGATTTCTTAATGAAAATAGAATAAAAAATAAAAGCATCAAGGTCAGGGAAGAACATTAAATGATCGAATTTATTTATTTTATTTTATTTTATACATGGAGCAAGATACACAAGATACAAATCTGCAAAAGAAAGAATTATAAAGGAAGTGCAAGAAAACCCTTTGAAATCAGCCAAAGGATTGAAAAATTTTATGTAAGATTACATAGAAAAGGATGTCTGTATTGAAACTGTGCGGAACGATTTAAGAAAACACGGTTACCATGGGAGAATTTCTAGGAAGAAGCCAGTTATAAGCCCAATGAATAAAAAACTTCGACTAAAATTTCCCATGGAATATTTGCTGAAGGATGACGAATTTTGGAAACCCGTAAAGGGATTATCTAGTTAATTGTTTTAATTATAATTAATAGGTTTTATTTACTGATGAGAGTAAGTTTAACTTACATTGATCGGATGGGAAGTCCTACGTATGGCTAAAACCCAACACCGAATTCGAGAAAAACAAATACCCGGCCTGCTGTAAAACATGGAGGGGTGTCTGTGATGATTTGGGTATACATGTCAAGAGCAATTTGCATTTTAGCGAATGTAAAATGGACATAGTTATTTATTTCAACATTCTCAAAGCAAATGTTAAACAAAGTGCAGAAAAATTAGGCATTTTGCAGCACTTTACTTTTTATCAAGATAGCGATCCGAAGTATATTTCGGGGGTCGGAAAGCTTTGGCTTATACATAATTGCTCCAAACTCCTGCAAACACCTGCCCAGTCACCAGACTTGAATTTCATCGAGCATTTTTGGGGGGAACTTGCAAAGAGGCTGTACAACAAAACATTTTGTTGAATTTTGTTTGTTATTTTCTTTGATTTTTTTCATATGATTTTGAGAATGTATAATTCTTAAATATATTTTCAAAATATAGGAGAAAAGAAAAAAATGAGCTATATATCAACAAAATCGTGTTATTCATTCTCCATATATCTTGTTTTTACTAAAGTGTTAATCTTGTTCGATTATTCGTTTGACCCACTATACTTTCGATTTGAAACAAAACTTTATATTTTAGAGGTAGGCCATTTATTAGTCGTACTTGTACTGAGACTAAAAGTGAACTGCTGTTATAGAATTATAGTTGAGAATATGGCCTATACGTGCATGTAATTTGTACTAAGTGTAGATTACACTTTCCCCCTTCAATGTTCTAATTTCATTTTATCTTACAGCTAAAAGAATCTAAGTTATATATCTACAATATTTCAGCTACATTATATTATACAATACTAGCTTTTGCCCGCGACTTCGTCTGCGTGGACTTCAGAATTGGGTTCAGAGAGAAGTGAAAAATGTGTGAGTAATAAAAAAATTAATAGAATAAAAATTTTACCCGACATATCGCACAAAATTTATAATTTTTATAATTTTGACGCACATATTTTAATGTAATATACTTCTATAGACAACATTGTATTATTTATTATTTTCCGGCAGTGCGTGTAAGTTTTGAGCACTCGAAACTCTTGAGCAACTGACATAAAGCTGACAAAGTGAGAAGCAAGGAGTGCCCAAATGAGTTTCTGCAACTTTCACCATTTTGCCCTGGGACTTATTAATAGTCATGGTAAATGCCACCTTTAGGGGAAATTGTAGCGTCAAATTATTTGGGATAATTGGGATTCGAGGAATCAACATGCTCTCTTCTTAACTGTTCTGGTAAGAATAGTGGCCTTTATGATATTCCTCCCCAGTTCTGTAACACGTAGCCTGATGCCATTGCACAACTTCGGTGCATCAAGGTTACGCATCAGCAGAACTGGGACGGCAACCTTTAGCTCCAGTTTATAGGAAGGCACGCTTGTTAATTCCAAGTTGTTAAGAAATTCTACAGGGTAAGCTGTACTGTCATCACTGCTCATCACCGTGTCTACTGTTTACTGATATGTATATTTTTGATTCGCCGACTAACCCTTCCAATATGTTTTTGTTAATGTTACTATCAGACTCATTTTGTGGCGATAGCACTACCCTCTCGCATAACCACGCTTAGTTGCTTATATTGTTTTGTAAGTTCGGGAAAACGTGCGAAATAAGTTCATCCTCTGTCGACACTGGATGGCAAAAATCATTGGTAAATTCATATTTGCCATCTATGTTTGTTTTCTAGTAAAAGTGTATTAACTTACAATATGTGCGTAAAAAAACAATATAAATTTTGTGATTCTACCATATCAAATAGCTAATCACTTAAACGCAAAACTGCAGCCATTTTTCTCTATTACAGCGCAAGCGATATGTAGGGTGAAATTTTTTATCCCATTAATTTTTTCATTACTCACACCTTTTTCACTTCTCTCTGGACCCAATTCTGAAGTCGACGCAGATGAAGTCGCGGGCAGAAGCTAGTTTTAACATAAATTGATAACAGCCGTTAAGCCATGTCATTTACCGGGATTAAAATTATCCTATGTGTTAATTCAGGTTATAAACTATGCCAAATTTTATCCAAATCCGTTCAGCCGTTTTTGCGTGATTGTGTAACAAACATCCAAACATACAAACTTTCACATTTATAATATTAGTAGGATTAATATTCACCTACAATGTATATATGGGTAGTTCCATTGTGATATCAAAAATTACTTCCAGCTAAGTGGAATGAGAAAATAAATGAGTTTTAGTTAGCATTATTCATACAATCGTAGTCAGTATGCTTTCAGCCTACTATCGCTACTTTTTGCATGAAAACATGAATTTCTTTAACATTGGGATGTCATAGGCTGGGAGTTATGTCGGCTACTTTTTGCATTCCTGGTAACCGACTATATCATCAGTGAAAAGATGCCGACAACATCATTAATGGTGTAAGAGTTAGTAATTTAGGACCAAGGTTTTCAAAATAAAATTCGTTTAAAATGTGTCTATGACTCTGTTGTTTCATTGTTTTATTTCCTATTGGTTTGTGCACTTGTTCGCTGAATGCCTACTATTACCTGTGAGATTGCATCGGAAGGTTAAAAAGCAGAGGAAAGAATTCGGCAACTCGTACCTTTACGTTAGCCGAAAATGCATCAGTTTACTGTGCGCAGCCAGGAAACTAGGAAGTGTAAAAGGAGTGAGTTTTTTAAGGTGATATTATTGTGAGTGTTTATAGTGAGCAGTGGAAAAAAAATCAAAGGACAAAGAAAAGTCGTGTGAAGAGGAAGCGGGGTCAGCGACTTATTAGTTGGGGAAAGGTGAGTGTTCTCACAGAGTTTGTAGCTTTTGCATGTAGTCAGATTGGGTTATCATAGTTTAGTTGATTGTTATTGTTATATTACTCCCTTGGCGTAAGACATTACCCCTACGTACGATCCTAACGGTGTACTTAGCGAGCATTTCCTAAATCAAGACTTAATGCCGTGCCCTACATGCGAAAGGGGATTTATACTGTGAGTGTTGGCGTTTCTCCTCACTAAGTGCGGCTTGATAGGATGTACCGCTAGCGCGCCCCTGGTTAAGGTGATTTACCCTTAACTTTGCAGGTATTGAGGGATTGCATTAAGTTAGCAAAGTACCAGGTCTGCTTATGTAATTGCTGGATCGTGCGTAGCTATAAATTCAAATAGGATTTGTTTATGATTTGAAAGAGAGTAATAAAACAAAGGAAACAGCCACACCATTAAATGTAAGGCGCCAGGTAGTTTTAAACTCAGGGGTGATTTTCTTTCTTGCCTAGGTTTTGTTACCCAGACTGGCCAGAGGATCAACAACTTGTACAACTTAAGAAGCCATCAAGAGGTAGTCGGAGAGTTCTGCACCTTTATCAGCGTTATCCTTATTACAATGGAAACTAATCGACTTCACCATTGAAGAACGCGCAGTATAGGGTTCCGTAGAAATTAAGCCCCTTAGGGCCAGTATATTTGAATTTTAAGTTTTTCAAACGATACTAAAATTAACTAATCGAATCGAAAATTTCTAAACTTTCAAAGCCCAACTTATAAGTAGCATAGACACATCCGAACAGCATCTGGGCGCTCGTGCTTATGAGCGCGGCTGCCACTCCATTTGTTACTTCGACTCCCCCGCGTGCAGGCTCCGTACCGCCAAGCACCGCCCAATCCAATGCGTTATTCGAACGTAAACATTGTTATTAATTTAGGAATTATTATTATTAAAGATGTTATGATTTCATTTCTCCATAATTTTACATGATTCTTAAACTTATTATTTACACACCTAACAACTTCATCTAAGTAATTTTCAATGGAATTTGTACGAAACTTTCCTTTTTACTAGTTAGTCGACTATTACTCGTTAACTTGTAAAGCCTGCTTAGCTGTGATAGTTTTCCTTTTAACTTCGTTATGTATACTACTGCCGTGAATTTTTTCACATATCCAAAAGTAACCATTTAGCTGGCAGGGGGGGAGGTATACTTGACTCTAACAAAAATTAGCACTTTAAAGCTTAATATATCGCAAACGGATCCCTGAATCGAAAAATGGTTTTCAAACACCCGCAATATTTTTGAACGACCTATCCAACGACACCTCACACCATGGGATAGACGAGAAATAAAATTCATCCCCACTTTACATGTAGGGGAGGTACCCAAAAATATATTTTTTTCAAGATTTTTTTTTACCACTTTGAAAGCGTAATTAATATGTATACCCATACCAAATTACAGTTTTCTAGTGCTAAGAGTCTCTGAGCTAAGCCGCGGACAAACGGACGGACATGGCGAAACTATAAGGGTTCTTTGTTGATTACGGAACCCTAAAAAGGTAATGTTACTGAAAACGGAGCTTATCTTACAAATCGATTTCGCGGAAAGCTATAGACTAATTGCGCAAGATGAAGTTCAAGCGGCACATTTTAGCTTGGTTACCTAATAAAACTGTCATTTACTACTGCAAGCAATTTAATGCACAATAAATATGACGTTTACTACCTTTTATTCAAAATCTGCAATTCGATAAAAGAAAACTATCTATATTTTCTCGGACGAATGCACAAGCCAATTTAAAAATAAACATATTTGTCTAGCCTTCCCAAAAAGGTTTGAGGTTTCAAAATAAATTATATGAAGTGGGATTTCTTCTCTTCCGCTTACGGTAAAGGTGCAGCGAATGGCATTGATGCTGTAATAAAGCGAAAAATATGGGAGATGGTTAGAATCCGTAATATTATTTTGGCCAAAGCTTTTGATTTCTACACCTGTGCTCAAAAATGTATTGATGGGATTCCGGACATAAAAGAAAATCATCATTTTTAATGTGTCAATGAAGAAAGCATAATTTACGGACGTACATCGCAGTCAAAAAAAATCATTCACCATTTGTAACAAGTTACTTATTTCATGCTCTAATGTGAATATTACGTTTTCGAAATAAATTACGAAAATGAAATAAAGATGTATTCTACTACTTAAAAGTTACTAATTTAATCTGAACCAAGCCAAAAAGACAATATCACAACAAAATTGTCACATCCGACTTTTATTTATTGCTCTGTTTCCTAATAAAAATAAGAGTAGTATAGTACCTTCGGCATATTTTCTAAGCTAGTAATAGTTACTAAATATATTACAGGACAAATGATATTTGTGTCTTAACAACTCATAGAATTTTAAACTTTCTCAAAGTGATTTAGATAAAAGATTCCAGTTTTTGTCACATCCGAGCGGTAATTAATGCACGGAAAAAAACATTGCCACGGTCGTCATTTTTTATATAGAATTTCTCCTATAAAAATGGGCGAATAAGCATCAGCAATGTTTTATAACTGAAACAACTTTGTTGCGTAGGAAAATAATTTATTGTAAAACTAGCAATGGTTTATAGCTGGAACAGATATTATTCCATGGGAAAATGGATTGCTTTAAATTCGCTTTGTATGTAGCTGCCACAGAT
>QYTT01082021.1:7020-42126 GCA_006980735.1 Dasypogon diadema
CACGTTAATTGAATCCGTGATGAGTTGTAGTGTTCAAATTTAATTTGTTCTCGTTTGTGGGGCTTAATAAATTGCTAAGAGGCCTGGAGATATTCCGAATGCTACCGCTTTAGACATCTTATTATGTTTAGTTAATTGGATTTTATAGCTCCGATTTTGGAGAGATTACCACACAGTCGGTATTTACAGGCTTAAGCCCATGTGATGTGTGATCTAAAACTTATTATTTCACTCTTTGCAAACTGTTTCAGAACAGTAAATTTTATTTGAAATGCGAAAAGAGTTGTTGTTAATTATAAAGAGTATTTGAATTTTGTAGGATGGGTTTAGGAACCCCTTATTACTGTAGTTAACATAAATAACCGCTAAAGAATTGACTTTAAAGTAGTTTTTAACTTGTTTAGATACCTTCTTCCGATCTGTTAGACTGTGTTCCACACCCCCAATTAACTTGGTCCATCATGAATATGAGCTATAGGCAGTACATGTAGCCCAATATGTTGTTACTCTTTGCCCTTTACATAACTGTGTACATTTGGATGAGGCTAAGATTTTGAAAAGAAGAAGCTGCTGCAACTTTACGAGTAACTATGTGGATATGTATTGCAATCCGGATCGAAGGACCCGAAATATTTTCTATCCAAGATGACAATAAATTGACGCAGTTTACTAAAAAGGCATCTAAGTGACTGTCTTTTCCTCCTTCTCTTGGGTTCAAAAATGTTTAAATGAAAATCTAATGGGGATGGAATTCCTCAAATCGTGCCAATAACCGAAGAGGTCAGGAATTTGTGTGTGCGATTTGGCTAGAAAGAGTCTGTTAAAAAGGATCACAGTTTTGAGTAGGCGCGTCTATCAGCCATGAAATCCTTCCATTAAAGGCCCAAGAGCGGAGGGATTAATCTGAAATCTTATTCACTATTTTCGTTTATTTAAATTATCGTAATAAATCTCCCTAGAACTGATTACACTCCACGCAACAATAATGATTCTGTAGGTTGGACCCTCGGCTGGAACTCCCCAGAATGTTATGTCTGCACAAGGACAAGGACATCAATGACGACCTAATTTAAAAGAGTTGTAAACAATTTTACTAATACTGACCTATACATCGATCTAAAAATTTATTGTCCTCCACCTTCAAAAGAAACTGCATTTGACATATTCGTAAACCCCGAGCTTCTGCAAATGAAAAAAAAAATCCTGTTCAGCAACAGCATAAATCATGAGAACACAGATCCCCTTGTTTCATCAAATGTTATGGAAATGAGGAAACATTCAAATATCTTCAATGACCATATCATCATAATCATCAGTGGTGCCATCATCGGACATCCGACAGTATCCTCAGCAAGAGCATAAATGTTATTAGCAGAAACAGCAGCATAAAAAGTCATAATTCGCGCATACATATGAACATTTGTATAATTTCTGACAGCCGTAAATTAAAAACTCCAAGTTGGGGTCTTTTGATGGAGCTCCAACAGTTTTCCAGGTAAGACATAATGCTACTTCTTGAGTATCATATCTACCTGGCCACAGTCCATAATCTGACTGACTGCAAGCGGTAGCGTAGATACCTTGCATTATGGGTGTATCCTGTCTTGTAGACATGTCTGATAGCTTCTTGCAGTGGCCTTCATAGCACCAAGGGGGTGGATGTAAAATGTAAATTTTGATTAGTGCTGATTGAAATTATAAATCCAATAAAACGTAATAATAATAATACGCGCCTACAAATGTCCGCCAATGTTGCGTTTATATAATTATGAGATCGCTAAGAATGCCCGGACGCAGTGAACAGCGTGAGTTCTGCAACCTCCCGAGCTAAGTTCTCGAACCTTCCCTGAAATTAATGCCATTTATGGTGGAGTGTGAATACATGCAGGACCAGATAGGTGAAGAATGCAAAAGTTGGACATTTGATTGTGAATTTTCGCATGCTGTTTTAGCTAGATGGTCACATAATAAGGTTACAAACGTGCATCATGCCTTTTCCACCTTCTGCGGTATGAGAACTGTGAAAGGTAGCTATACCATTAATCACTCTGGTAGGTACTCATGTTTTTGGTACATCACCTACATCTTGTCAACTGTGTTACGAAATAATCACCAGATTTATGACTCACTTCATTAAAATATTCCAAGAAATTGCGCAGAGATGACTACTACTAATCTGACCGATCTTCTTTATCTTACGAATCACCGACATTCCTTGCTTGCGCTTTTCTTTACCATAATCCATACCACCGGATGAACTTTCCCCTTTCACATAGCGCTACCGTGGATTGACTCAAGCCTCAAGATTAACAGCCGCGTAATAAGAAAAACCACAAGAAGCTGTATATCTTGCGTGCTGTGATACAATCATCATCTTCATAATGGGATGAATGTTGTCGCGAGCTGATGATCGTGCTACAAATTGTTGCTAATAAAAATTTCCGAAAAATTCTCGAAATGTATGCCCGGAGGCAAGGATTAACTAATGAAATTAGCTGGACAGAAATTTACACGTAAAACTGGTTAGCACACGGATTTTTGTGGCTTTTGTCTTTTTTACTTTGCACCTGTGCAGAAAACAAGTTGAAATCTGCAGTTTTTTTCACGATGCTAAGGGCAAAAAAATGTAAATTAATGAATCATACCGCGACTAGAAGATCTCAACTTATTTTGAACAAGCTGTGATTTTAATGATTAATTGATTAAATGACTGTGTGGAGATTTGCGTCTGTTGTGAAATTTTCATTTGACTCGATTTGCTTTTTTTTGCTTTTATCGTAATAACTTTATAACGAGACAAAACTCTCCTTAAATTTGGAAATATTTAAAGTAAATAAATTCGATGGCACTAATACTGTAAAATTATTGTCTGAAGACAATACGGTTCTGAAGGATTTCAGTTCAAATTCTTCTTTAAATCACTTTCATTCACGGCATTCCACAGGGCTCAGTACAAGGCCTTTGTTGTTTCTTAGTTACTATCACGCTCTCAGTGGCGCTAAATTTTCCATCCTTAGAAGACATCCTGCTAACTCTTTCGAGTATTTACCACAAACATACTTTCTAACATTAAAAACAAAATGTACAACATTATTATCCAACTTTCAGAATACCAGAATACCACACATATACCCGTAAAAGTGACAATTGCTCTATTTCCTTCTCCAGACAAAAGTAATTAACGAGAAGACCACTTTTTCACTTTCTGTAAGTTCATTCAATCCACAATGGGGTTACTAGGAGTATCAGTTAACCACAAAATTTTATTTCCCATTGCATTCAACACATATCTGTGCTCTTCGCCAAGTATGACACACATATACCAATCAGGTGACAACATCGTTAACTTTTCTAGATTTAAGCCAGCAAGATATCTCCAAAGTACAAACGAAGAAAAAGAACAAAAATAGTTTAAACCACACATTGGTCATCCAATTTGAGGTGAGTTCATCACACTTCCATCACCCAAGATGTGTACGTTGGTGTATAAACTATAAATCACGAAAGTGAAATGCGGATCAACTTGGCATGAGGTCTGGACATAAAAACGGCTGTTTCTTGGTTGCACGCATACCGCATGGGTTGACAATTTCGTGGCAACCACACTTGCGTATTAAAAGGAACTGAAATGGTATTGCTATGTGGGATTATAAAAAAAAATTCCCGACCATAAATTTCTTTTTCAAAATCTTTTTAAGGCAAAAACCACTGAAGGATTGATGACCGGTTGAATTTTTGGGTGTCACAACACGCAAATCTCGGACTATAGAAAATAGCAGGCTGAGCCACCAATTTTCATATCTATGCTGTATACCCTCCTCGCTGTGAAACGAATTTAGCTACTGTAACCGGACGTCAATTACCCAGCAGGGGTGGTTTGCATGGGGGTGAATCCTATAAAGGTATTCAATTGTGGCCAGGAAATTGAAATTACATCGTGCTGTGTTTTATTTACTGTCTCGGATGGCACGCGATGGAAAGTGTCAATCTTTTCAAAGAGGATCACATCTATGTAGTTTTTTTTTCTCGCCCAAAGCGAATAGGAGAAAGTATCGACCGTAATAGAATTTGCAAGCAAATTTCAAAACTCTGACTAACCATGGACCGCAACAGCCAATTCAACTTCAGCCACCATAAGCATAAAAATTCCACCTGCTGTGGCAGTGATATTTATTGAAAATTTATCGATTGTGGTGATGTTCAGCAGCAGAAGGCCATTTCAGATAAAAATCTCTGAGTCGTTCTTTATTTGACTCACACTGACGATCACCCAAGGTGAGCTCTTGGAGTCAGGCAGCTTCTCTACAATGGCTACACAAAATGATAGACAGTAAAGGATTTCGAAACATTTCTATAGTCTATCGGAATTAACACACGAACAAGATTAATCGACATCTATCCATCTTAACACTGGTCCTATAACCAAAAAAAACAAGAAGTCTGCTTTTTTCTAGAAATGCAACTACAAAGGACTCAATTGTCCGTCCAGGAAAACATTAACGTTCGTCCGTTCGATTTTATTGTCGATCAGAATTTGAAACTGTTGATAAATTTGATAAGGGTAGCAAAACATCACCAATAAAAATATTTTAACCTGCTGCAATAAATACATTTATAGTCACCCTGTAGTAAGATCGTATCAGATTCAGGCACCTGCAGGAGCAGTGACACTTATACTGAATTTTTGAGTGTTTATTGGACTTTGATGACACCATTCGAGGTGGCCTGACAATTTATTGAATTGTTGGTGACGTGTGAAATTTTTCACGGATGATAAGGAGAGGAGAAAACATTTGTATATATGTCGTTTTTTTATAATGCCTACTCTGACTATTTAGTTAATCGAAAATTACGCACTCTAAGAGGAAATGTTAAAAAGACAGACCATTGAAGTAATGGACTCATGAACGTCATAATTAATCTTATGATGGGTTATATAGACAAGTGAGAGAGGAAAAAGGAATGTGAATATTTTAATAATATAGTATTTCCCTGTAAACAGATAAAGATATCAATTATTCTGGAAATATTACGCCTCAATCGATCTAGGCAAAAAGGGGAGAGATTAGACAGGCAATGATCTCTTTTCAATCCCTCAAAGCTCCTGGAGGAGATCGGATTTTTCCATCTCTTCTGCAGAAAAATCTGGAATACATACTTGATCCGTTAATTAGTCTATTTAGAACTAACTATAATTGGTGGTATATTCCGCACCCATGAAGGAAGGTGGCGATGGTGTTAGAAATAAACACCAAAGCAATAAGCTTTTTGAGCTATAGTCCCTGGTTGTAGACGATCTTCTGACTAAACTATGTGAGTTCAGCTATAAATCTGTAATTTATACAGACTATCTGGCATTCGTTGTCACGGTAAAGCTTGAAGCAATCGTCACTGACGTTATGAAGTGAGCTTTTCGTGAGGTCCTTAACTGGTGTGACCGTGAGGACCTATTAATCCAAGTAAAGCCGTCCGCATATCCTTTACTTAAACGGGGCCTGTGTTTAATTCTTATAAAAGGAGTGTCTATGGAAAAAAGCTAAACTGGAATGCTCAATTGGAATACCTCTTAGGTAAGGCAACACGGGCCACGTGGGTCTGTAAAAAAACTCTTTGGAAGGACATGCGGTTTCTCTTCAAAGACGATTTTTCTTCCACATCTGAGAATCACATGAGCATTCTAAAAGATATTCTTGGTGTTGAAATTCGTCATGCAACGGACTACATGATCAAAATAGTTTTTTTGGAAGTTCAGAACCACGTTTGCATAACAATCGAAGTGGAAAGGAAATGTCCCTCCTTTTAATCTAAAGAGTGTCAATTGGTCCCAATATCAGAGTCTCAGTTACGATGGGCAGATAGTTCACCATATGCCAGCCCAAAATCCATGTCATTGGAACCTGTCTGAAAAGTGCCAATATTATCATTTTCTTTGACCGTCATTTACGCCTCATCCATGTATAGAGCGAGCGAGCGAGCGATTTGCAAGCGTTCGATTTTTCTGCGGCTTTAATGGCAAAAAAATTGCACGGTTATCGCTCTTTGTATGGCCACCTATGCTCGCATGCAAATTTTTCGCTCGCTCTGTGCATTGACAAGACCCAAGGCATTCTCATCTTAGTGCTTCACTTCAAAACTTGTCAGGGAATGTTCTGGCCAATATTGTTGCATTTCGAAATTATTTTATTGTTTTTATCTTAATGCAACAAGCGTTCCGGTTAGGCTTCATTCCAACCCTTTATGTAATTTTTTCACAAGTGGTCCCGGCTTTCTTCCCCAGACTATTTCACGAAATGGCGTTAACTCTATTAGCGCTAGCCAATATCCTTGCAGATTGTCCTTTAATTGTGTACTTGTGAGTGAGCCATGAACTCAATGAAGTCTTCTGGTAGTCTGGCTTCAATCCTAGACATAGTTGTAAAATTGCACTTATTAAGGTAACTTTTATGTGAATACTGCCCTTGATAAAGACCAATTAACTCGACTTGTACTTCTTGACTTCAGTAAGACATTCCATTCAGTTAATTACAACATCTTACTACCAAAATTCAAAGTAGAATTTAATTTTTCTTCATCAGCTATTAAACTTAGTAGTTAATCGCGTTCAGGCAGTGAAGATTGAGGATTCATTATCTGACTCAAAAATACTAAATTTAGGTGTGCCCCAGGGATTCGTCCTCGATCCTTTTTTATTTATTTTGTATATAAAATACCTACGAAATATTGTATAACACTCATGTATGTAATAATGCTGATAATGTTCAAATTTATTTAAGACGCCCAATTGGTCTTGCTGAAGATTGTGCAGGTCGAATAAGTCAAGACTTGCAAAAAATTCTTGGACGGTCCTTGGGTAATAAATCCGACCAAATCAAAATGCCTTCCCATTTAATAAAAGATTTCTACCGATATTAGTAATAAATAATTCACAATCTGGGCATAATGCTGAACTCGAAATTTTTTAGCTGTACTCAGATCTAGACAGCTCTGAGTAAGGTTTATGGCTCTCTAAGGCAGTTGTGGCTGACTTTGGATTTCTTATCGGTGCTAATAAGGAGTAAGTTGGCGAAAATTTGAATGATGTCTCATTTTGCTTTTGGTAATTTTGTTTTCCAAAGCTTGACGCTTGTACATACGTTATAAGAGTTGCCGGTCACCAATGAATTCTTATTATTATTATTAAGCCCTCTAAGTCTGCGAAGTTTTAGGAAATTTACTACCTTACTTACTTACTACTATGAACCTATGTTGAACACTTCTGTCTCGGATGCCACCATAAATATAGATCGTAGAACTTTGAACACTGAAATACTCTTAGCTTATTTTGTTAGCCCTCCCTTTTTTGTTTTCTTAAGACTTCCATACGCATACGTTATATCTAAGACAGGTTTTTGGTTTATATTCATTGATTTGGAACGCCATGTAGCCAGCACAATCATCCAGCTTTACTGTCTCATTTCTACGATATTATCAGTTTGTCTTCTACGTATGTGTTTTAAATCATCAGTCAGTCCAAGGACCTACTTGAAACTCAAAATCTCTTCTTAGGAGAGAAGAACTTACTTACTCTTATGTAAATTCGTTTGCTCCTACATCTCAGTAAACAGCCTTTTAGCTTCCACTGATAAGCAATACTTACCTTTTTCGAATAAAACGAAAACCACAAAATAAATCATTCTATTTCCACTTATTCGATACTTAAACCTTTTGAAAGTATGTCATCGCTGTTGGTTTTTAGAAGAAAATCGCAGTTTAAAAAAAATAACAATAGCAGAGAAAAAATTTCCCTTTCAATTCCAGCTAAATAAAATTTTATATTGGTGACCAAATCATTGTTGTTTACACATATCGCAGTAATATTCTGGACCTAGTTTTATTAGATACATTTTTCAACGCCAAAAGGTATTGTAAAAAAATAACAATAACAAAATTAAAAAAAGAACAGAAAATAAAGACCTTGTCCTCCCGTCCAAAAAAAACGCATTCTTATTAATTCATTTTAATAATATATTAATTAAAATATATATTTATGAATTTTACATTTAAAAATACACTTTTCAAAAAAATACTACATAGTGAAAACATAATATTCCGAAAAAATAAAAAATAAATTAATTTTCACATACTTAAAGTCTTAAAAATGTTTTGCCACAATTTTACACTAAAAATAAAATTTTAAATTAAGAAAATCTTTGTTGGATTTTGATATTTCTTTTTTATTGCCAATATTTTTTTATTTTTATTGCGGTCGTAAATCATCTCAGATAATTATTTAATAAAAAAAAAATATTAAATTAAGTTTATTGTTCAAAACATTTATTTTATAGCAGCAAGACTAGAATCTATTCTAAGCGCAGCTTACAAATTTATTTATTTAATTATTTTTTATGGATTCAATTATCTCGTCTGCATTTTGTTAACAGAGAACTAAACAAATATTTGATAATTTGAACAAACTTGCAAAATGGAAAAATTATAGTCTGTTTCTATTGTAGTGATATGAAATATTTTTCTCTTTTAGTCAAGTCTTTTTTGTCTAATAAGCTTTTCCTTTTCTTTCTTACAGTTAAAGACTCCTTTTTTGGAACTAAAATAGAATAATCTAGGTGAATTTTTCAAAAAGGATTTTTTTTTTGTCAAAAAGAACAAAAAGTTTGGACTTAATTGTTCTTTCTATATCGCTTTACGTTTTGAAAAATCTCCCAGATGTTGAATATGCCATATTTTGGACAAAATAATTAATATTTCTGGTATACACAGTGATATTTCTGGTAAACCTGCTGGAAAAAAAGTCCTTTTAACTGCAAAGACGTAAACAGAAATTACATAGGCTATGAATTTTCATCAATATTTTCAAAATAATACTTGTGGAAAATATGCTATAAATTATTAATACCAAATATTGCATTTCACTATAAACTAAATATTTTAAAAAGATAAATTACACTTTAAGAAAACATAATTACTGCTTCACTAAAAATTTTTTATTATTAATTTTCTATTTACAGAAGTTATCTTAAGTCATCAGATGTTTTTAGTAGTTTCGTGTGTACACATCCACATGAATCGTTCTGTAAAAAAAAAAAGTCGAAATTCATTGATTATTTATAAGTTACTACATCAGTTAAATAAGATATAAGATATTTTTGTATTTTGCAGGTGTAATTTTTTTTTGCTAAATTTACTAAAGTTGTTAGTTTAAATAAAAATGAAAAGTTTAAGCAAGGTTAAAGTTTTTCAAGTTGTTCAGTTTGTCCAGATTTTGCACAGAATTTTATTTAAATAAGCATTTTTTATTTTTTTAAATATATAAAATATACTTTAGCACTTCTACTGATAAATGCTACCTTTCACTATATATTGCATAAAAATGAAAACTAATGC
Source organism: Dasypogon diadema (assembly GCA_006980735.1). NCBI lineage: Eukaryota > Metazoa > Arthropoda > Insecta > Diptera > Asilidae > Dasypogon > Dasypogon diadema. The sequence goes on from QYTT01082021.1 coordinate 16,402, forward strand.
GCACTTCGATGGATTTTGTTCCCTTATATTAGTTTAATGCAATAAAAAAAGAATTCAAAAAAGTCGCTGTAAGAAAAATAAAAAATATATTATATTTACAGAGCATTCTTTGCCAAGTGATATAAATTTAAAGTATAAAACATTCTGGAAAAATTACGGGCACTAGTAAGAACATAATCTAGTCACCGACTAAAATAAATATAATTTGCATTTATTAAGAAAAAAAACAAATATGTTTAATTTTTTCAAAAATAGCTGCATTCTTGCGATTTGATACAATAAAAGTTCTATCAGACTTTTCAAAAATATTACAAGCTTTGGCATATCGGCCAAAACCAACCGAAATTATCGAAAATATTCGCAGTGCATGTCTCATTGCTCCAGCTGCAACATGATGACACTCTTCATATATTAATCATTTATTGACTTCTTGGCGTTAATTAACAATTATGTATGCAGCGCAAATGCACGCTCCTTCGCCTACATTCTGACATAATAAATACTTCGATGTTGCGTCATTTTGTTGAAACCAAAGATACTACAGTCCTTGGTCCATAATTTTAGGAAAAAAGGGCTTGTAACATCTTCGAGTAAAAATGATCCAATAATATCGCCAGCCAAACCCTCTGCAAGGGTGAAGGGGTCTTTCCTCCGTTGGATTCTTGGATTTTCTGTTCACCAGTGGCGACCAGTAGCGAGTATTATATGTATATGTTATGTTGATAGATCCATAAAATTCAAAATGAGTTTCCACTATGTCCACTAAAAAATAACGTAATCTTCGTCAAGTGTTTACGATTGATGATCCACTTTTATAAAAGTTTTTAATAATCATAACACGTTCTTTTGGTATTAATTGATCCATGATAAGTTGCCAGCATCCACACTACAAATGGCCGCAACACCACCAATGAAAATGGCAACAAAAGAAATTCGGAACGGTACCTAAAAAACTTTTGCACAACTTTTCTCCACTAAAATAAAAAAGAACTTTGTAAGTTCTAAAAACCGATCGTGAACCAATTTTTTTATAAAAAAAACAATAAATCCTGACATAAATTTAAATGAACTAAATTTAATATTTGAAGAGTGAAAACATTGTTATTAAATGCAATAAGATATAATAATATCAAATTTTAGTGTTTTAGAGTGGTTTCTTGTAAATGATGTCAAAATGATCGTAGGAATCACATATCGCTTTCAATAGATAGATGAATTTGAAAAGAACAATTTAGTGGAGAGATATCAAGACCAAAAGGTCCTGCAATCTCATGGGATAATATATCCAAACATAACAAGGAATGCTTGACTATCTCCTCTAGACTACATTGACAGCAATCGTGTCCATCATACACCGGGAAAATTCAGAGTTATCTCAAGAAAAAACTATATATTTTGCAAAAAAGTCATCATAAATCTGATGTTAACTTCAAGGATTTCGTCAACAAATAAAATATCTACTTTTAATCCCATTCAATGAATCCACAGTAGATATGAAATTTTGACCGAAGGTCCTATTACAAGTATTTCTTTAGAGAGCTAGTGTAGAAATTCATTTTTTATAGTTAGAACCTCCTGATATTGGAATTTGACAAATTGAGGTCCAAAACCTGTGGTTTCAGCAAAACGTCGTCATGTCTCTCATAATAGAAGCAATGAATGGGCCACTAAGATCAGTCAGATGTGTACAAAAAGATCAAAAAGAGATCACATGAGGATAATATTTGTATGCCTGTTGAAGAAGTACCATCCAGTACTGGATACTTGCCCCATTGCAAAGTTAGATGGGTTGCCTACTCCATTTCAGCTTCATAATAGCGAACGGATTAAAACCCGTTCTAAGGCTGCTACCTTGAAATTATCTGAACACTCTACAAATATTTGCCTTGTCCAGTAAAATTACTAGTTATTAAAACTATATGCAGCTGTTCATCTAACAAAATTCATTCATCTTTTTTCAAACCTATTGAGTTCCCAAAAAATTAATTTTGTAACATATAAGGTGTTGATGAGGACAAAGTGAATACGTTATTATTTAGCTATAAAAGCTAAAGAAAAAATCTAACAGACCTTACAATCTACTACTACATTAATAACTTAAAAAAGAAACAAAAATTGAGAACAACACATGGAAAGATTGTATAATAACATATCCAATGCAATTAGACATTCATATCACAGGAGTTTATTTTACCTAATAACATTGAGGATCACAGCCAAAGAGTGCTCTCTCTCTCTGTTTCTTAATACTGAAAGTAGAGCTGCTAATTAACGTAGATTCCGAATAATATAATTATCGCAACACTCAACAAATTCCATTTATTTTCCTGTCCCTAATCTCGAGAACCATGAACAATCAACGCACTAGACTTTAGTTGGGCTCCATGGCATTGACGCAAAGGTTTAGAAGAGGTACAAATGGATCATAAGGACCCCTAGAAATGCACAACTTTTCTTTATTAACAATATTAATTAGTTCCGTCTAAAGTGAAATGTGCTTGCATTGGTACGTAGATAAAAACATAGCAAGATTAACAATATTTAAAAGTTTTAAACGAAGTAAAAACATTTAAAAGGTTAAAAGGAAGCATTCCGCGGCTTTGGTTTGGCATTGTCAGTAACAGACACATAACATCATGGGTAAATTTTTTCTGTTCCGCAATGTGGTAAAAGATATTATTTAATTCCAAAGGCACCTCGGCTGTATACATTTATTTTTTAAGATATAGCCTAAGTTCAAATTTTAGGCATTTTAACCTGACAAATGTTGCAAGTAAGCCACAATATTTGGCATAAAATTTTTACTGTGCAACATCCTAGTGGCTTTTGCAAGTTCTCTGCGATTATTTCCAAAAATAGTTTAATTATGGATCAATTGCATTTCAGACATATTATCGTATATGATTTTAGAAGACAAAATAATGCAGAAACAACGGTTAAGATAATTCAAACAGATTATGGTATGGACTCTCTTTATAAACGAATGAAGATTTTTTTTGTATATGGAAATTATAGTGAGTGAGAGTCACAAGATGAGACACCTGGAGATGTTCACTTCTTTGCTGATCCAAGAAAGCAGAGAGCAATTTCTGCGATTGATTGTTACCTGCAATGAAGAGTGGGTTGTCTACAATAATACAAAGTGATCGGGATAATGGTTCAATGCCGAGGAACGTCCAGGGATGGCTCCAAGGCTTTCAGGGAGCATGTGAAAGATTATGGTAACAGTTTGGCGGATTGTAAAGGGTATGGGGCATTACAGATTTCCGCGGGATACAGAAACGATGGACAAGGAAGACGTACTGTCGTCATATCGATTAAATGCGTCAGAAGCTCCAGCAGTAACAGCCAGCGCTCTTGAACCGACACCGGCCGATCATCTTACTAGAGCTCATTTTTCAAGAAGGAGAATTTCTAAGCTTATAGAGATTGGTTACTCTTTCTTGACCATAATGTGATAGAAAGGATATTCCAGGACACCATCGCCTCCAGAGATAAGGATTTTTCATTGATTGAGCTCAGAGGACAGCCCTATAATTGGTTTAGCTGGAATCGAAGAAATTGTGAGGGAAAGTGATATTGGAAATTATTTTCACCTGTCAAATGTTGTTACTACATAACATCTTAGTGGTTTCACTAGCAGAATTTCTTCAACCACTGTTATCCAAATAAGTTACTAGTGCACCTTACCAAATTTGATCGTGGACCTATAAAACAGTAAATCTGTAAAGCTGCTTATCGATCAGTTCTACTATGTGTATGAAACGCTCTGTATTTTTAGAAATGTGAACTATTTCGAATATTTCATTCAAGAAAAGGGTGTTATTGCGCTTGACTTTGCACGTTGAAGTATCGATCCCACCGGTATCTACCAATGACGACAATTTTTCTGGTTGCAATCACAGAAAAGTGGTTCAGAATGCACAATAGAATCACTGGCTAAAACTGGTTGAAACAATTAAATTTAATGAAAACAAAAAAAATAAGCTCTATTAAAAAACCCTTCAACAATTTTGACTAGATGAAGAAATTGTTGAGCCGACTACAACTCTTCGAGGGTTAGGTTCAGCCATTGGTGATGTTGAGGACTAATTAACGTAATAAATTAAAATAGTTTAAATATAAAGAACGTTAATTTAGTAATTAAACTTTTGAGTTATTAAGATACATGAGACGAAAAGTAACGAAACGAAAGTAACGAGAAAGAGAAAAAATAAATCATGAAAACAAACGAACAAAATATCAAAATATTGATATCTAAGTTTGAAATATCATCAATACTTTTTAATTATCGAATATCCACGGTAAAGGTATTCAATCATAGTCGATTTTGGTATTAATATTGCAGATGAAAACAATTTAAAGGGAGATTTGAGGAAGGTATTGCTTTTAGGCTTCCTTTTGAAAGCACAATTAAAAAAGAATCGACATTTCACGATCGGCTTATCGAAAATATTTCTAAATTAATTTCCCTGGACGAATATTATCCAGAGCAGAACTGTTGAAATTTCACTTTCCAAAATTAATTCGTCAAATGAAATTGACCAGACTAACTGTTAATTTTGTAAATCTTAACCAAATCCACCACCAATAATTAATAAACATAAAATTCCATTAAAAATTAATATTAAATATATACAAGTATTGTTAAAGAAGTAAAAAAATTGTTCTTACTGATAGATAGAGCTGCCATAAAATCACACACATACACCATAGATTCTCGACCGCTATGACTTTACACATTCTTTTTTTATTATTAATTAATTCATGTTTTTTCACTAACTTTCCTTTAAAAGTTATTATTTATTACATTGCTGTTTATTTTATGTTTTTTATAGTTCTTCAAGTATATCATTTGTATTTTTCTTTTTCTAATTTAAAAACTGTTTCTTATCTTTACTTAACACCACCTTCACCACAGACAGAGATCAGTGTTCACATCATTTTATGTGTGTTTATCGCCAAACACACTGACTACATCTACAAAATAAAGAGAAAATTAAAATAAATCAGTGAAGTTATTAAGAAGTATTTTTTTTTAAAAAAGGGTAAACAATTTCCAAAAGTTAATTCAATAAAAATAATTTTGAAGAGATAAAACAAAAATTATATGTTGTTGTTTCATACACCACCAAATATAGTGTGCTTATTATTTATAGTGTGTTCTGCTTGTAATTTCTATGTGCTTTTTATATGTTTACAATAATATTGTTTAGAGTGTTTGAAAAATATATTGTGCCCATTAATTCAAATATAAATTAATGCTAAAGTAAATACACCCATCAACCATGCTATCTTCTATACTATAGCACTTTGTGTATTAAAACAAAACAAAAGATAGTATATTTTTGGAAGAAGTGAAAAGCCAATATTTAGTCCAAAAAACAAATCAACAATTCATGCAAATTTTGGTTTTAGTTTTGATTCATACTTTTTGTTGTTGATGAGCCAATTTTCTCGGCATCTGGGCATCTGAAAATGATCAGTTCTTTTGAAATTTTCCAAATTTTAACAATTTTTTGATATTAGTGACAATTACAAACATAGACATGTGCAGTTTACAGCACATATTTTCTTGTTTACTGAAATCAACATCAAAGACAACGATCCGTGTGGAAGAAACTCAATGGGAAAACTTTTTTTATGTAAATAGTACAGATTTATTTTTATTTATTATATACAAACCATAAAAAAAACAGACAAGTTTACACGTCTTCTATTTTCTAAAAGTATTGCTTTAACCAAAAATAAGTTAGCATCAATTTTGATAACATTTTCCATTATTTTATTGGTGATATAGATGACTTCCTCAAGTTTTATTTATAGTAAAAACACGCATATTTGAAATTTCTTTTCATATTTCACTTTTACTTCTCTTATTAATATTTTCACAATTTTTATTTCAATTGAGAGAGTGAAACAAAATGGACTAAGGACGAAAGTACAGATTGATTTAACTGATTCCGAAAAACACTGGCCCTATGACTCATATATAGTAGAAATGAGCAGGATTAAATTATCCACAAACGAGGCTAGAATCTAGTTAGGTACTACTCTAAGATGGTTGCACAAAATTAAAAAATTGAATACTAAAGCAATTACTCACGAATGCGATCCGCTTCCTATTAATAAAATATCTAACGAAACGAAATAAGTAATTTCTATATTGATTGCTCAAGTGTAGACTTCCTAACGTTCCTCGGCAAACGTTACATAATTTTACTGAATACGAGATCGTTACACTGGACATTTTCAAGGACATTAATAGAGTCTGTCATTTTGTCCTTCTAGCTACATTGAAAGCATTCGATCTAAACTATTATCTAGAAACTACCAATCTTTTGAAAATTTCCTGTCAATCAATCAAGTTTTGCTGGTATTACCTCCCAATCTTTTGAAATAAATACAGAGGTGCTGTAAAGCTTTTTTATTTATCTCTCTTCTTCCTATTTTTGACTAAAATTTGGTCATGCTGCCAAAAGAAGACTCTTAATGGAAAGCCCAACAACTCCATAAAACGCAGAAGGCCTCAATGGTTGGACGATCTTATAGTGATACAAGAGAAGGTTTCAAGACTGCAACCTCTGAGATGATAAAATCACTGAGTTCACTAAAAACAATCCCGGGGGTTGAGTTAAATCAGTGATGATCAGAATGATGTTAAAATATTTCACACTAGGAGACCTGGCATAACCAAAAAATACTGTGGAATCCCTCAAGTGCGTGATCTTTTAGTTCCCTATCTATAGGCCCAATTTGTGGTCAAGATCGTCTAACCTGACATCGGTAGTTTTAATGAAGCAGAAGAACCTTCGCCACAAAGTGAAGATCGTTAGCATATGTAGAAAAACCGCTGATCGTCAAGGCTGGACAGTCACATATAATGTACTCTGTTACCTTAGTATCTATCAGGCACAGTCTGCATATGTCATCATCTTGGATCCTCATCCTTTTAAGAAGATATCAAAACCTGCCGTGGCCAGTAGTCAATTGCAACTAACCGTCTGAGTATTCCTCGCCCCATGCTTAGAACTTTTTGTCTGGTCCTTCCACACGACAGCCTAATTCTTCCTTAGCATGTCTGCAAATTATCATATTTTCCCACAGATTAGGTCCTTCACCATGTCACCCTTAATGGCAGAATTTGGTTCTAGGCCTTGGAACTCCATCGCTACCTCCTGCTTCTTCAAGATTTTGGCTTTTTCGTTCCATATCCAGTATTTCATTTCCTGGACCCGTTATGCTCTCAATCGTAGACTCATCTATGATTATAAAAATATCTCCTGGTCATGGGTCTCTGGAAGGGATCCGTCATTGATAAGTCTTACAGAACCTTTCAGTTATCCCGACCCCCTTAATCTTGTATTCTGGAAGTTACATCCAAACAGCGAAACATATATTCCAAGAAATCCGACATTCCTTCCAAACTACCTATTATCTTGGGTTTATTGGTAAGGTGGACTTCCGATTCTGTTCAAATTGCCATGAATCACTTTTATAGCCGTCATACGTGTTCTATAAATTTACTTCAGCGCTGTCCCACCCACCGACTAAATCGTTACCGACGAAATTCTGATATTCACATTTACGTCAGTCCCTCAGCAATTTCCATGCCACCTAACGTGCAACAGTATCACAGTGAAAATGTAGGCTAAAATTGATTTAACAAAGCCAATAAAGTTTTTATGATGACATTTGATCTGAAGTAAAATTCACAAATAACCCAATGTCACCAGCAAAATTATCTCATGTTCAAGCAGAATCACGGAAAAGAAAGACGACGTCAGCGGACCAGCTATTACCCAGCCCAGGGTTACCCATATTTACCGCAGTGAATTATAGCCGAAATTGTGACATTTTACAACACTAAAAAGCGAAAAATATCACCACATCAAACCAAAAAATTTCGCTAATAAAAGCACTTTAACTGTGCGTTCCAGTTTCTAGCGAACATAAACGTCTCTGATTTATTTTATGGGTTTTCTATCGGCTGTCCAAAAATCGGTAAAATCGATCGCCCACATGAGGGAATTTCCAAAAGTGGAACTGGACAAATTTCAAGTGTCACACCAGCCCAGACTGTATGTCTTCATTTGTCTCACAAAATCCGATTGCTAACGAGACCACATGTCTCAGCGCGCGCACACGTAATTTCCTAATCGTCTTCGTCACTAATTTTGAGGAAAATAAACACAGCAAACAAACACCGCCGCGAAGGTAAGTGCAAACAACTTCTTATCTTAATCAAACACCGGAAAGGCTATTTTTTAAGAAAACACTCATTTGTCCGCGCTGACCGCGCAGATATACCTGCGGCCACCAGCCTGACTTATCTTAAGACCTAAGCTCACCAAAGATTTGAGATGAAACAAAAGGAAAGGACTAACCAAACAAAGTCCACAATTCACACGGATGTTGCTTTCGTTTTACACGGCAAACATATAATTTTTCTTTTTGCTTGGATACGTCTAAATGTTTAAAATGTTGGCCAAAAGAGATATTGGAAAAATTTCGATTACAGGGACACAAATAAGAAAATGTGGGACGTGAGAACTTACCTATGCTGGCGTAGGTTATCCTGGCGTTTGAAGTATTTGCCGCAAACTTCACACGAATACGTGACCTCCGGACTCTTGTGGGTGCGTTCATGTATCATCAGGTTGTAAGGTTTTGTGAATCGTCTCTGGCAGTATTTACAAATAAATTCGCACTTGGGCCGCATCTTACGACGAAAATCTGACCGACAGTCATCGTTGTCAATTCGCATCACCGCAAACATTATGAGATTTTGAATTTATTCGACTGCGATTATACGTAAATCCAGTGGTGGTGGAGGGAGGATGACGCCGTTAATTGCTTTATTGGTGGATTGGTGGATTGGTGGATATTCCGTAATTCTCCTGATCACAGTAAACAACGATTTCACTTCAACTCCAATTCCAGTGACACGCAAACGCAACACGACACTGATATTTATCTGAAAGTAATAAAAGAAAGATTTGAGATCAGTGGTACTGTCAATACAAGATGATATCTTTCTTATTTTTATTTTTTTTGTGGCTTTAATAAGTCGACTTTTCTGTGTATAAAGCAGTAAAATTTTTTGGGGAAAAAAGCTTTAGGCGGCGCTATAAATGAGCACGCGATAAAATCCATTGATAATGCTCCTAAACAGGTAAATGGTGCACCAGCCATATTTTATTTTAATCCGGACAAATTTCTTTTATTGGATGACAGTCATTTGGTAGCTACTTAGTTTACGCTTTACGACTTAAGCTCTTTCGAAATAACCCAGCTATTATCGGATGGAATTATTGGAATTTTGAGACTTGAGATTCAGCTTAGCTCTTACACAACAAATTTATATGATATTGAAGGTAGTTTGTACTTTCACTGCTACACTATACGTAGGCAGGAAAGTATATTTTTTGGTCTAAAATTAGTCTAAGTCTAAACTATTTTAACGTAAAAGATACCAAAATTCGACAAAAAAAGACAATACTGCTTACTTCATTATGAGATAGATATCACAAATTCGCAGAGATTTCATGTTCCATACAGGCATAAAAGCTGACAATATAATCCCATGTTGTAATCCACAACAAAAGTGTAGGCGCAGGATTAAGATGGCACGATACAAGACAAACACTTTAACCTTTATTCTATTTCACATCTTTTCCATTATAATCAAGCAGAAAATGCAGGAATTTCAATTGGAGTGCCACAAGAGAGCTAATTGTGTCCGCGTTTGCTTATGCTAATTCTCTAGCTAAATTAAGGAACATTTTCTTTACATACGCCACTGTAATTTACTACTATAGGAAATATTCAATAAATAAAAGAGATGCACCATAAAAGCTGCAGGGTGTAAGATAATATCCCAATTAATTATAATATTTATATTCATCATTTGAAACAATAGAAAAGTTTCATGTGATTCGGAATTATAATGAGGTTTATTTTGTAAGAATTTGTATCTGCATATTTTCTTGCGACATTAAGTCCAATTTCACATAATTTCACAATAAAGTAATAGAGGGGCGTCAAATTACATGATCTTAGAGACCATATCGGGTCTCAGAATCTAAAGATTGAAGTTCTCTTTCGACTATTCGACTGTTTCTCTAGCAGTATGATATGTGGTGCCGCCACCCACCCCTTCCATTTTCGGCCAGAGAAAGTTCCGAATAATCTCGGAATTACCATTCATAATTATGGCAGCACCAGCCTCAGTCGTTTTTCCAAAAATGAACGTCATCGTTAAAGATTATTTTCTTCGAAAAATTGGAGTCTCATTGAAGTTGCTCTAAAGCCCAATCAGCAAAGTATCAGCGCTAGGAATCGTCACTGATCTTTAGTTCATGCGTCAGCTGGGCTTTACAAAGAAGTATACCTAAGTCCTTTCACAAGATTCGTCAAGTTTAAATCTGAGAAAGACAGACTTACTGAAAACGTCGCAGAATAGACAAGTGTCAAATTTCTCTCACATTTTCAGCTTCGGTGATCCAATAAGATGCCAGTGTCCTTCGGACCCAAATATGTCCCTTGATACTCGGACGAGATAAAATGATATTGCTGGGTGTCCTTGGGGCGAGAATGGATTCGATTGCAGGGAAATAATATTTCCACATCATGTACGAATACAACAAAGTGACACTTCTATCAAATACGATTTTTTTATCATCAAACATCACATTAAAAAAGCACCAAAATAAAGATGGTAGCATACCTCGCGTGGGCATCCATTCACCAGATTTTAGCTGGCTTAATGCTTTTCGATTTTGATAGAAATCTACCAATTTCTTAGCAACAAGGTCATATTGTCAGCCGCTTATTCGATGTCCAAAAATATTCCTAAACCTTATTCGATAAATCCAAGCGTGCCTTCCCAATAACTTGATTGAGTAGAATTTCTTTTTTCTAATACGGATGTTTTCTCTTAAACGGTTTCCATTTTACGAACCCTAATTGAGGTTGATCGTTATTATTAGATATCAAATAAAGCACTGCTACCTCAGAAAGCCAAACGAACAAGGTTAACCATTTGCACTGTCCTCCTGAAATTTGGATTTTCGAAATTCAGCAAAAGAATTCTTATACCAGGTGAAGCCTTGTATTTTTTGCATAAATTTACTTCCGGAAATAGACAAATTAGCGATGCTCTAATCTAATCCCTGTCGTTGGTTATAGTCAATACCTTTAGTAATTATATCCGCATAATTTTTGCAAGTAGAATAGTGGGGTTTCAGCTCCGGTATGCTCATCCTGCGATATTTGCTATCACTAAATCAAAAGACGGTCCATTCTTCGTAAAAGCTTATGGATTTCTGCCGATTGTCTAGTGGATTCGACCACTGGACAGAATTGTTTCTAGGTATAAGGGCGAAATCACTGAGGTGTCTGATAAAGGGCCTTCAACTGCATCCCCCAACATTGAACCGATATAAACTCTACAAATGCGTTTAAATAAAGGAAAAGCAAATTACTTCCTCAAAAAAAAGAAACAGTTTAAATCCACTCCTGATTTCAGTTGATTCCTTTAATTTGAATAAACATTCAGTGACCCCGTAAAATTGATATACAATTAAAACTCAACCACTCCTCCACAAATAATGTCAATGCTCCAGACAACTTAAGAAACGTATATAATTATCAAAAACGACATTTCATTAATTTCGCTTTCGTCGTATCAAGTGCAAAATAAAGTCAAATTTTCGCCTTCATTTCACGGTCATTGCTATGGCCCACAGCACAAAACCTAACCAGAAAAAAAAACGCCGCACAAATGCCCAAATCCCAAGATCGCCTATCAAGTGGACACCCCGCAGGGAATTGATTCGCCACTGGTTTGTTCAAAACAAAAGTGAAATGACATCACTGGCCTTTTTTAATTACATGCAGCCCAGACGGCAAGTGTACGACTAGCCGCGCTATAAATAATATCTTTATGATATCGATATATCGCTGCCCCATATAGAGAAATCAAATCAGAGAGTGATCAGTGGAATTGGATATTGTGGCTGCCGTTGTCTTTTTCTCATCTTGAATGGGGCTAAAATGTCTATCGTCTGTCCAACCAAATCAAAAGTAGTTTAGATTTGGAATCCAGTATGCTTTGTCGAACTTCTAACAGTGCCGAAAACTGCTCAGAAACAATATCATCCCACACGCCCAGCCGGATAAGATTCACTTTTCGTATATTTTGTAGATAAAAACAAAAACCGTCCGATTAGTAATGGTCAACGAGCAAGGCCGTAATTATGACTGGGCGCACAGCTGGATAAATTTTTGTATTTGCATAGTGACGCGGTTTGGTAGTCATCTCAGATACATTATGGAATCTTGTTAGCACATGTCTAAACTGTCCAAGATTTATAACTTGGGACTGATAGAGTGGACAGAATTTTGGACAATCCAATCCGGTTCGAATCGATGCTATCCTGCCCTCCCTGGAGCCACACTGAAGGTAGGTAACAAGGAATGTTTCCAGCATATTTTTCAGTAATTTATGAAAATCCCCTCTGAATGAGTCAAAATATCCGTAAAAAATGGGAAATTATTAATATTTGTGTTGATTAGCCGCATAATAAATCGCTTTGATATTTCATTTAGTGGCGGATTAATACCCGGTGGTGGATACCTCCCGCATTTCGTAAAACTGCCCAACAACTTAGGAAGAAAATTAATTAACATCAAATTTGAATAAATTTTTAGCTGAATGCAATCAAAGGCTCCCGATTGTAGCCCGGTAAACATTTGGTTTTCATTCCCTTTCAACCATATAACCCTTAAATAACTTCGAAATGTTTCAGAATAATTTAAAATGGACTTGATCCTTCAATTCTATCCAAGGCCAGATCTCTGCAAAGGCAAATCGCATGGAATAGGTCGGAAAATCGAATTTGTAAACAAAATCATTGAATTATAACAAATTTCGTCATGGAAGTAAATTACATTCCTTAAAAATCTCAAAGACATTTCGATACGGTCTAAAAGGTGCGCTGTAAGTCTTTCCGTCACGCCTTACATTGAACTTCAGGGGATGGCAACAGAAAAAAAAACTGCCTGGACTCTGTACCGCACACAGGCACTTCTCTCAGTTCATATCCGCAAAATCTCCCACGCCTCGAACCTTTGGAAGCAATCAAGAATTAAGGAATCCTCTTTTGTTGGGAGAAAAATGTTCTTTCCTTTGACACTTTGATTACCACTTTACGGCAAGGATGAACTCACTTTTTATGTGTCTTTAGTCCTTGTTTTCAGGAGTGAAATTCACAGGAATCAAGTGGACTTGAAACTCTCTTGATTTTTTTTTCTGTTCCCTTCATGTCCATTTGCTAAGATACCTAAAATCGCCCTTCATTGGAGTGAAGTTAATATCACTGATGTATCCAATCGGAAAGTGGTTTAGGTTTAGAGATTTCAATCTTTGAACCACTCAAGGGTGGTAATTATAGGAAATTAAGGGAGATTGATGATAAACAAGTTCGGTCAGTAATGGATTTATCGGAATTTTTGGGAATAACTAGAATTTAAAAGAAGATTTTTGGTATGAAATTTTTAGGAAGAAGACGAGTAGTAAGAAGATGTCTAACTGAATAGATTCCTTCAAAGATGTGCAAGAGCAAATGATGTTTCTACAGTTCTGAAAATTTTGTTGTAGTTACGTGAGAGATAAATTTGTTAACTCTGATTTCAATATTATAGAACACAAAAGATGAAGTAAAATCTGAAAGAGTGGTCATTTTCTTCAAGACAGGTTTCAGAGATTCTTCAATATTTAAAATATATTATCAATCCATTACCACTATTAATCGCTTGAATATTGAAGCTCAATCATATAGAACACTTAAGTCTTTATGGGGAACGTGACACCTCTCCTCTCCCCCCTCTTGCGGGTTGACATTAAGAGGGCAAAAATTGTGCGCACAATATTTCCCCTCGAAAATAAAATCGATGTGTCCGAGTAATTTCTTAAAATAATAATTAATACCCTAAAAATAGCTTATCTCATTTTCGTTGGGCTATATAAAATGTGAAAAACTCGGAGACTAAAAGAAAATCAACAGAAGCTGTTATAGTTCTATAAAGAGATTTCTGGGAAGCAAAACTATTACCCAGTCTGTCATCAAGTAGCAATAGGGAGCAATAATTAGATATCTAATCACAATATTTATTCTAACTAAAGTTTTTCTTGCTCCCGCAAAATAAGGAATGACGTCCCGTAAGGTTCTATTTTGGGCCCACTTGTATTTTCTGTCTTTATTGAAATCACGTAGTTATCCATTCTGGCTTACACCTATTTTACGATAAAGTTCTGATGATGCACATCGCTTTTAAAAATATTGAAGGCATTCTACCCATATTTCGTTGATCCGTTTCTGATAAACTGCTCATCAACATCCCTAACTTTGGCACAATTGTAAACATGAAACATTTAATGCTGAAAATGCTTATTAAAAACAATCCAACGAAGTTGCATGCTCAATCTCATTTGTAGCAAGATAACGTGAAACCTCACATAATTCCTCGAACGGAACTAGTTATAGATGATTCCTGGACTGGAATAATTTAAACAGAAGCTACATTCCAAAAATGAATTATTGATGAACATTACCCAAGTCAAAATGATCGATATTAAGGCAAACCCTCCACAAATTGTAAGGTCGATGTGACTGTGTGCTTTTTCTAAGGCAATTTTTAAGCTCAGGCGACAACCCTATGATGCACACAGCACAGCTTATGTGGAGGGAAATGTTAGGGGAGAAAAGGCTGGGAAATTTTAACCCGACAAATGTGGCAAGTGAACCGCAGTTGACAATTGGCATGAAAATTTTTACTGTGCAACATCCCAGTGGGTGCTTTATTAGACTCCACGACAATCTTTTCGTTCCTAACAAAATTTTCGCCATTATGGTAATTCGCGTAATAGTAGAAGATTTCTAGAAATACTTATATATAAAATTGTTATTCTTAAAGGATCCTATAGGCTATAGTATGTTGAAGAAAAAAAACTTCCAATTCACATCGACGTACAATTGAAAGTAGAGAAAAGATAAGCTTAAAATCTGTCTAAACCTTTTCAAAGGAAGCTGGAAAGATTTCAACAACAATATTGAAATATTTTGAATTTTTAGCATTCGGTCGAATTCTAGTATTAAAAATATTGGATTATTTTGAAATGCACAGTGACATTTTCTAGTGAACAACAAATGTCTTAGGTGAAGTAGAAAAACTTTCTCCAAAAATAAGACACAATAACCGAAATTTGAAGGTTCTACAGTTGCTGTAATTTTTAATAAACAATAAGGAACAGAATGGTAGCTTTTTTTATTTCGAAAACATATACAGATTCTTTTCAAATATAAATCTTCATTTTCGTCTTCTCTTATTTTAACAATAGTGGAATAACATCGAAATGAGCTCAGTCAAAAATTCATATTCATTACGTTTTATGAGAATTAATTCAATCATTATAGTAATCAACGATTGAATAGTATTTTGACTTTACCTTGGAAGGGGAAGTTACAGCTATCAGATCGGGGATTTGGATGAAAATTTATTAGGTGATTTTATAACCCAAAAAAACATATACGGGTTCGAGGTTTTGTATTAATGCGCCTTAGTTGCTAAATTATATGAACTTCACTCTTATAAAGCTTATAATGAGAGGTGTGTATTTACAATCTTTAATAACTGTCAAAAGAGTGGAGATAGTACAGGGTTGTTGTATATCAATCGAAAGGAGAAGAATTGGAGTTTTATTTTATAAAGAAAAGAAGGGGTTTAATTGACCTAATTTTCTGAAAATTGAAAACTATGTTTAAATTTTTGTAGCTCCTATTGTATGCATTTAATCCACTTCTACCTTTGCATGATGATTTCTGTGGATGTTCGGATTGAGGCGCATTTTACTGAATGGGTTAACACTTATTATTGATTTTTAATGATTTTCAAAGGCGTCAAGGTACGTCAGATTTTTTTAGTAAATTTTTATAGAGATCAGTGAAAGGTTTGTTAATTGAATTATATTTAAATTAATTGGGCACAATTATTCCGCCGAAGATGTTATGACATTTAACAATATGTGGTATCAAGACAGAGAAGTCTTATCTAAATTGGATAGCAAAATTTAGCGATAGGAACTGTTTTATTAATTAATATCTCTGACCAGCTGATTCATCGAAAATTTCTCTCATATAAAACACCAGTTTCAAGGATATAAAGAAGAAATATTAAGACTCCAGAAATTAATCATTAGTAAGGAAAGTGGTAAACAAAATAGTTTACTTTTAAATAGTGTAGGAAATACGTGTTTTCAACACTGCAAAGAGGTTTGCAGTTCGCCAAAAGCATGGAGACATGAGAAATCATTTTAAGATACTAAAACAAATACATTCCTCTTCTTTTCAATTTCCACAATAGGAATTGAGAACAATTAAGAAGAATTATCTGGATAAACATGAAAGAATGTTCCTAAATGCAAGGACAACATGTTAATTTACAATTTTATTGCCGGATTTATAAAAAGAAATAAATTGTCTCAAAGAGTGGCATCCAATATCAGAATATGTCCTACGCAGCTTTCCAAAAAGAATGTCGAATCTATTTTTGCAAATATGCAGCCTCTACATGAAGACAATTCTCCAGAAAGGATACTCAATTTTGACGAGACGAATCATAGGAATGATCCTAGATCCAGAAATGTATTAATGGCGGGAAGAGTAAGGTGTATGAAACACGGTATATTTTTATACGGTATTACAGGTTCCATCCAATCGGAAAATGTATGTCTTTTAAAAAAAACTCCGGTGGTATTGACAGGAAATTAATTTTTAATAATAAAAGAGACCTTTTCTATTACATCTCAACAATTTTAATGTCATACGAAATCACATAAAAGCATTTACTAAAATCCTTTATAAATGTTTTTGAGGTCTAAATAATAGACATGTTTTCTATTTTAAGTCAATCAGAGCCTTTGGAAACTGGGACTGAAATTAGAGCCTTCTTTCTTAAATACTCCACATCAAGAATTTATTATTTTGAATTTCTTACTATATTTTTATATAAGATCTCTTCAAATAACACCCTCAAATTTTGTGAAACTAAAGTATTGTGGTTTTACTAAATTATTCACAAATCAGCATCGCTAAATTGCTTAAATTTTATAACACCCTTAACTTGTGTGTAAAACTCTACAAGGAATAGAAAGCTAAAATTCATGGTAATAATTAGTTTTAGTAGTTAGTTGTTTATCTAAACAACAACTACTGTACTTAGTTGTATTAAACTTTGATCTCTAAAAGAAAAAGGATGTATTTTTTTAATTTTTACTTGCTCACATACCACAAAGACTCCAGACCTGATTTAAAAAAACAATTCTCTATATCTGTTGTAGGAAATGAGATGTCTTCTTTAGTGTCTCTTTGGTATTTTAAATTTTGGTATCTATGATAAAAATTTGCTCCTACCGAAATTTGTTCTTACAAAAAGTTACTACAAGATTTTAGACACAATTTTTAAATCACTGGCTTAATCAAATTTAAAGTCATGAAAACAGATGAGAAAACGTTTATAATTCTACATAAATGTTGTAACTGGACCTACTGACCAATGTGAATTTCGAACCACTAAACGCAGGACTATAAATCAATTTTTAGTTTATCAAAATCAATTCACATTATTTTTTAAATTCCCCCAAGAATTAAATTCATTCAAAATTAAAATTAAAGTCAAATTACAAAAACGATTTTGCTGAATATAAAAATACAATTACTATAAAGATATAACCAGGGTAAAGAAAGAACAAAATAAAGCGACAAAATGCAAATAATCTAAAAACGAAACAAAATAAACGAAAAATGGCAAGTTGAAGGAGGAAAATAAACTATAAATATCAATATGTGAATAAAAAATGAAAATACTTGATTACAAAATATTAAAGTAA
This sequence comes from Dasypogon diadema, assembly GCA_006980735.1. Lineage (NCBI taxonomy): Eukaryota > Metazoa > Arthropoda > Insecta > Diptera > Asilidae > Dasypogon > Dasypogon diadema. Next base: position 34,352 of record QYTT01082021.1, read on the forward strand.
GATAATCGTAGTTTGAAGTAGTTAGTGCGATAAAAAAGAATGCAAGGGAAATTAAGCAAGGTATCAGAGGAGTTAATAATTTAATGTAGTAATGGTAACTTGCAAAATATATAATATATAATGTTGGACTCTGTCTTTATATTGAATTAAAGATACAAGATTATTCCCAGGAAAGTCAAAGACTGCCTCTCTACATCATCTGAATTGATTGATAGCATAAATAAAATTATTAGACCAGATTTACATACTGCTACATTGATCTAATTACAAATCTTTAATGTTTAAAGGATCACCAAATTCTTTATACATCTTAAACTCAAATGATCTCCAATGTAATCAAAGTGGACTTGTAGTCCTTAGTAGGGAAAAATCAAGCTGGCTACTTAATATTCAAAAAATATATTAAGTGGTATATCAATACTTAAAAACAGTCAAATAAGTATTTAAAATGGTATTCTGGCAAGATTAATACAACAAAGAATTTCCAAATAGAGAAGAACAAAGCATACATCACCAGCGTAATTGGTAAATAACTAGGGCCCAATTGGACTTCCTTGAGGCATGCCTGAGAGAAATGATAAAAGTGGACCGCAATATTCTTATGGATCATTCATTAATTATATCAAAATCAGTACAAACACAATTAAGGTGCTTATTTAAATCAATAACAAACACAAAATTAAATTAATACATCTTGTTTTTAGTCAATTTCAATTCCTTCTAAAGAAAATTTCAGATGCCAAAGGTGGAATAAAAAATACATCTATTATTAAATGTGTATCTGAATTAAGCAACCTACGTTAATCTAACAAGAAAATATCTAAAATTGCCTTAATCATTTTATATTTAGCCCTTCAATTAACTATAATCAATGTTTCACGAAGAAAAATATACTCGAAACCGTAGCCTATACTCCCTGAAATCTCGCTCCACACCAGACAAAAACTAACCCATTGAAACAGCCAATCAAACAAAAATGCATCCAAAATTCCGTTCATTCAATAAAACCTACAAAACAAAAACAAACACGCCGCCATTCAATTAAATACGCCATCTGATTCAATTCCCCTGAAGAGTAAACAACATAAAAAAAACACATATTCCTCCAATAACGAGGCGTAAAACCAGTAGCCCAACGTCGACACGCGGCTTCATCCATATGCATGTGAACGCCAGCCTAACATTACCTTGTCTACACGCTGCAGCATACATAGCAGCACGTGTACGTTTAATATTTCTGACAAAAACGGAAAAAGGCAAAATAATAACGCGCTACCAAATGCAAAACACGTACACTGTTCATATGATTCAAGGAGAAATTCTTTTCCGTAAGGTTTTTAGTACAAAATTGTGACGAGATCCACCCCATTTCATACCAGCCTTGCAGTGATCGTGATCACGAGTTTTAACGAAAACTTTCGTTGGACAAGCGCAAATCACTTAGAAAATTCTATTTACCTTAGTCGAAGAGAGATGGCTACAGAATTACGCACTCGCACTCATTCCAACTAATGACGACTGGGAAGAAAACGAAAAAAAGGAAAAACAACTACGGATCGAAAAGAAGCCCACAAAAACTCTCCTAAGGGAGGTGCTTAAGACCGGTAGCCAGATACTCTTGTTCTTCTTTTTCTCAAATTCCGTCCGAATACAGTGCCGAAGCGGACCGGAGCCAGATGGATATGACGTCAGACGTAAGTGTATGAGTAAGACTAAAATTGTATAAGTATTCCATTGTAAACGGTAGCAGCGTGTAGAACTTGGCTACCATTGGTAGTTACGCGCATGTGCAACGTGCTCTCTTACGCCTTGTGTTTTGTATGAATGAAGTTCTTTGGACTTTTTTGTACTTTGACTAAATTAAAACGATGCGAACGAAAATAAAAGTGACCAAGCTTTTGGAACAAAAAAACAAAGAGCACATAAAAACTTACCAGAAATATTCTTGGAACAAAATGCTTTCTCTCCTCCAAAACACAAAAGACAAATTAGCAACAGAAAGAGTTCTTTTGTCTACGAAATTTATGAATTGCAATGAAGTTTTCCGTCGGTCCAGCAGCAGTTATTCGGGCAAAGATTTATTTCCACACTTTTTTATCGATAGTTTTTTCGAATCTTTAATTAATTACCGAACTAATTAATATTAATGCCGGAATTATTCAAATGAATGCCTCCCGATTGTTTACGGAGCGCGATTAATATTCACTGGCGATGAGTTTTGTTTCGTCCTAAATTAATGCAACGGATGGAGACTTTTTTAGGTAAACACGTTGACTTTTGGAAGAACAACAACAAAAATTTTTTCAGTACTACAAGATTTCTCAATCCGCCCGTCGACTGCAGTAGGTTCTGAAAATTTCACTTCCGAACGCTTCTGTGCGCCACGATCAACTGACTGACGACTAAATTTCAGACTGCTGACTTCACTTAACTAACTTCCAACAGACCTCTGAGTATTGAGTTGATTTTTTTTTACTTGCTCTTCTTCTTTTTTCCAACTTTATTTAATTCCCGATATGATTTTTCTTCAAGTCTCTCGGTATATAAAAATTTTTGATATATTCAAGCGCTACCACACTTATGTGAATTACGTTCCTCGGCAGAGAAAACAACAACAACAAAAAAACAACAGATCCTCGTGTTATACTGGTAGTAATCCAATAAACGTGTTAATGAACAAACTCGAAATTCGGAGGGCGTTACACACTAAACACTTATACTACTTTTTTCTGGCTGCTGTAGAGCTGCTCTTTAATATGCGACTGGATTTTAAGTAAGCTCAAAGTGAAATGAAGTGGCCACAGAGTTATAGGCAGTCACTAAACGAATATCGTTACTCGTCTTTAACGAAACACACAAAAAACAACAGCAGCAGCAGCAAATCTTTTTCTTTCTTTTTAAGGAAACAACAAAACAAAAAAAAAGCAACGTGAAAAACGGAAAGAAGGCAGTATTAAGAGAATACATATGTGTAGGCTCCTCTATATATATTATATATGTATAAGGAAAAAAACAGAACAACAAAAAATTGACGTATATATTAAGGCTAAAGCTCACTGCGGACGTCGGTTGGTTGCTTTATGGTAGATGAAGACAACACGGCTATATACACCAACGTGTATATATATCCACAATTCACCAACTTAATAACAGATCATCATGTTTCTGAACGGCCGACAAAAGCATTAAATATCCAACAAGCACACACATTTGGACCACCGAAATAAGCAATTAACATCACCAATAGTAAATATCTTTCTACAACATCAACCACTAACTGGTAAATTAGAGGTGCTGCTTCAAAACTCAGCACCGAAGACAGAAGTCAAAAGAGTCGACTTTCTGGCTAGTAGCTAAACTGGACACTGTACTTGAATATATGTAGGGTATCTGTTGCTTGAATAAAGTCGACAATATTTGCAACAGTGTACGTGTAAAAAACCAGCAGCTTATATATAACCCAGTCGGGTCTCGCTCATGTGTTTGTACCTTAAACCAAATTAGCATGCACAAGTAGTTGTTTCCTCTTCAAGAATAAGACAGATTGACTTTTGGTATTTACCGACAAAATTCATCGCTGGTAGCCGTTTTAAGGGATACCCCCTGCCGCCCCGCCTGGCATTTATTCCTTTCTTGGCACATTCTCACACACAAAAACTCACCTGACGTATAAAAACCCTCAGCAAGAGTAGAAAAAAAAGGCAACGAAAAAGATTCACTGATCACGGATCGTGCTCATTCCCTATCCCCTCCTCCACTATGTGGAAAACATTTTTTCGTATGGGGATCTTCTTATTGTGAAGAAAACAAGTCAAACATCTTCTGTCCTCGCCTTTTAGCGAGCACTGTGCGCCTCACTGATCTTCGTTATGAGTGTTGACGACGACGACGACGACATTGTGCCCCACAGTCATTTAGGTTAAGTTGCGCGCGCAGAGCTTCTGATAACTTGAATTGCTACCAAACTGAGCAAGACGTATTCAAGCTCCTCCCATGGAAGTGATCTTGGCTCCGCCTAGAATTTTCTATGTACAAAAATCGTATTCTTCTTATCTTCCTGAATGTTTTTTAGGTATCCAGGGGATGTCTAATTGTGTGCGTGTGTATGGTTCTGTCTGATCTAAGCGTGAATTGAATGTTGCAGCTTCCAAATTACGCAGACAATTTGTGGTCACCGTTTAAAAACACGAAAACAAGAAGAAAAAAAACGAGTTAAGGTATTTCGGGTCGACTGTATTCCTTTCATTCTTCAAATCTTCAAATTGAAGATTACTCATCTATTGTCGGGCATACATTTTAAAATACACACATATTGGATTCGGGCACGTTTTAAAGTTTTCATTGAGGAATCGCCAGATTTTCTCAGTTTTTTTTTTCGTTTTTCTTTTCAAAGAATTACCTTCTTCTTCGTCTCGAATGGACCCACATGGATTCTCTTCATTCTGCTTCAATCCAAATGCCTACCACACACTGATTCTGGATCCGTATTTTTTCCCATTTCTCTGATTGGTACCTGTTGTAAAATGTCGACATTTGTAGGTATTTATTTCCTAATTATTAAAGTATCTGCCTAATTTGGCAGGTTGTTCTGTCTCTTCTTTTTCTAGACTTATTAAAGTCTTGTGTTTTCTTCAGGTTTTATGCGATTTTAATGAGCTTTGACGATAGCCTGCTCAAGAAGTTGGGTGGAGGTAAAGAGTTTTTTAATAGCTCTTTAGGCGCTTTGATATTACCTTTTTATCTAACTTTTGTAATTCCCTGAAAATGATGACTCGTGTAAACGAGTTGAAGAGATAAGGTTAGATATAAAATCGTAATTAATTCGTGTGTGGCAAAGTACCTTTCGAAATGTTACGGATTTTGTAAATTTCTGCGTTTTTTTTTGTCAATTTTTAAAGTGAAATTTTCTGGGTATAATCATGAGTTTTTGACAATTTTTTCAAACTGAATGTTAAACAGTTTTTAACACCTGTAATGATCATTATTCGTTTATTGAAGCTTCCGATATTTATTATAACTCTCATACACTTTGTATTCTGAAAATGGCTTCCAATTTTAAATAGTTATTTATTCGTTAGTGAAATATGTAATATTTTTAAAATAGAGTAAAATTCAATGGTTTCTTTATAGCTTAGAATACAAGAGAACAACATTATGCGGGAAAGAGAAAAAAAGAAATGAATATGACATCATTAAGTTAGAAAAAAGGTATCATTGTATACTGGTATTGAATTGTAATTCTAAAACGAAACAAGATATAGAAATTTCTTCCATATTTTCAGTACTATACTTAAGATTAATCTATGGAATTCCAGAGCATAGTCTGGTTTTAGCTTCAGGCTTAATGAGTAAAAAATGTAAACGTAGTGAAAAAATTTGAGAAGGCAATGCCCATGGAAATGGTGATAATAGTTTCTGAAATATGCTCTACCAAGTTCATACCACCATTATTGTCATCATTTCATGGCTTTAAAAGATATCAAAACGACTGCACGACAGAATCGGGAGCGGGTTGTCAATTTTAGCTTCTTATGTGGTCCTGGTTCTAGCTTCTGTAGAAGGTGAAAGTAGAAAATTTTATTACCAATCCACTTCCACTCTAACGAGGAGTTCTACAAGGCTCTATCTTAGGACAACTCTTCTTTAGCTTGTATGCAAAAGAACGCTCTGAAGTAATTACTGACTACAATATACATTTGAGTGGACCTTTTGAACTAATTGAAGACTCTACAGACAGATATAGTAGCCCTGAATAGTATATATATCTTATGCTGTATTCAAATGTATAATAAATAATTTGTAGCAAATATTAGTTTAGTAACAATAAAAAGAATACTTAAGTAGCATAGATGGAATGCTTATATACCAACAAAAAAATCTCACCTTTCAAAGGAAAATATTAAAGCAAGGCTAGACTTTGCTAAGAAACAAAAGTTACGTATTCTTCTTTTCTCATATGAATGTAAATTTAATCTACAGCTTTACAAGATCAGGAAAACAATCTTATAATCCAATTGATCCCGAAGACGCTGCGTTTATACTGAGGCTTTACATAGCTTGTAATATCTATTATAACCTCCGAGAGATGCCTCGCAAATATAGACGAATAGTAGTGGCTCGTCCACGTAGTGAATGGACTCAAAAAGCCTTAATAATCGCACTGGATGAAATTAGTAAAGGCACACTTGGAGTCAATGAAACAACTGGTAGATATAGGACCCCACAGAAAACACTAAGCGTAGTGGATAGTACGTTTGTTAGATCCTAACACAAGTAAATCCTAAAGTAATTATTTCTTATTTTAGGAAAATCTGCCATTTTTGATTTTGAGAATGAAAAACGTCTGGTATTCCATATAAAAGACAAAAAAAGGCCCGTTTTCCCCATCTCGAGACATGGTGGGAAAATTAGCATTCGAATTCGTTGAAAAACTTGGTGTAAAAAAAAACATTTATTTTCGAGTCTCCGTAAAAAAGCAAATCCTCATTGGTTGCCATCATTCTTAGAACGTATTATCCAGAACTCAGTATTCGCTAGGCTGAGGGGTTTCAACCCCTCATGTTGCAAAACCCGAAGGTATCTGTCCGCATCTGGTATAGCTTTATCCTCCGCCTGGAAGTCCTTAGTGTGCTTCTCAAGATGCAATGTCATCTTCACTTCTAAGTCCTCACAGAGGATGCCCGCCCCAACATTTTCCCCTATTATTGATCCATCCGGGAGGTCTTAATAATGAGTAATTGCCACAAATCTGATTTGACCAAAATAACGAAGAAAAATAAAACAATAGAGATCAGCAAGAGACAATCGACTGCCCAGAAACTATTATAATTGCAGTTTATCGACCGAAAATGGGTGGACCTGATGGCGCTGATCAGTTCATCAGTCTTTACAATTACGACAGAAAGTCTACCAAATAGTGTGCAGATCTTGCTGAAGAATAGATTGCTGAAGGAAAGAAAAACACCAATTTACCATTAGCTAGAAGAAGTCCTCTTTAGAAGAAAAGGACATTTTCAATCAATGCATTCGAAATTTACTGTAATTACAATTCACAGCATCAAACAAAATACAAAAATTTGTTAATAGAAGTAGGAAACCGTAGTAGCTGCATAACCGCATGGATTCAAATAAATGCAGCACACTATGCGACACTTCTTCTGGTACTTCCAAAAGGGTTCCTTACAATGATGCATCACAAATAAAGACCACAAGAGTAGAACGTGTAGAGTAAGTTCTTCAAAAGAAAAGCGCGGCGTAGTTTATTAAACCTAGCCATGATGATAACTTTATTATTATTGCTAATATCTCGCGAACTAGACAAGATATCAGTGCATGTGTGGTCTCAAATGAAAGGAGGAGATGACCATTCCTTCGTAGAAATATCATTTTAAATTTTCTAGTGATAGAAAAATGTATTCATAGATTAATCTAAATTATTGACGTTTTTTATTTGGATATTTCCAGAATGAGAGACAATCGTACTCGTTATTTTTCCAATATCTGCAAAGAATTAAAGTGAGAGTACTTCAATCTTATTTCTCCGGATAAATCTCGTATCGAAATATTTAGTTATATGAGATTAAGTTGTCATTTTGTTTAATAACAAAAAAGATATCAACATCCTAGATTCGGATTATACTAGAGCACATCTGCAGCTTATAAAAATAAAGCAACTGCTGTGAATTTACAATAATCTTAGATTAAAAATTAAAGTGCATTTTTTTTACTTTTACTTACCTCTAAAATAAAATTTTTCATTCAGCAAGCTTAGGCTA
>QYTT01082022.1:5394-24812 GCA_006980735.1 Dasypogon diadema
AACTCGTAAGTATGAGTTCTGACTGAAATGGGAAAAAAGATCCCTAAAGATATTTCGCCGTATCTTTTATCCGTATAATAGTTATACACTACTCCTGGTCATGTTTTTTTCCATCGAGCTCTCGCATTTGTTACAGAGATAGTTAGTTAGTTAGTTTGCTCTATTGTACGTTAAAGTTAGTGAAACTGGTTGTGGACAGTTACATGTTGCTTACGGAGGCCCACAGGGATCGGCGCTTGGTCCACTTTTGCAGAGATTGTAATACGTTGTTGTATTATTTTCTCTGCGCTCTATTCATGGCGAAGTATACGACAGAAATGATGAATATAGGCAAATGGTGAACCAAAAATTATATGAATCATTCGGGATTTTTAGGGCCTATTATAATCCAAGTTTTAGTCTATGTCCTCGTCTTGACAGAACAGTTAGTGACGTTTGGCTAATTTGTATAACACTTCGTCAAGTCAACGGTTGCCTATAGACAAACTTATAGCCAACCCTGCGGGTAAGAGGCAAAAATCCTGCAAGAGTCAATGATAATGATGATAACGAATATTCAAGGATCCGAACAGTAAAAATTGCAACGAAAACATCCAGGGGAAATTGCCAGTTATTAAGTTGTATAGATTACACCTTTACAATGTTTTGTTAGAAATTTTTCTACAGATCAGTATCTTAATAATGTGAATCTTATTTTTCTATATTTACTTCCTTATCTCTCTGTCAATACAAAATTAATTTGCTTACATTAAGACAAGGTTTTTCTTCTACGACAATAAAATGCGATAAACTCTTTTAGTCGAATATAAGTTAAAAAGAGGCGTTAAAATTCAATCCCTTTTTTTTCTCCAAGAATTCGCATTTTCATACCTTAAAAGTGGAAAGACCTGTAAGTGCATCGTCATTATAAAATTAAACCTGAAGAGAGTTGTCATTCGCTTGTCTCTCAACGTTGTATTTTATTAGTCATAATCTTATCTTTAAAATCGTCCCGGTCTTAGCTCTAGACAAAAAACTTCTTAGCACCTTTGCTAACATAAATACCAGTCCCTCTGTGCAAACCTCTTAATCCAAGCAGCTGATTATCCTGACAAGGACAAAACCTCTTTCCCAAGTGTCTGCCATGTAATTTACACGTCTATACCTAAAAATATTTCAAACAGAAACAAACCCGCAGCAGAGTCCCTTCATTTAACCCCTGTGCCTGTGCCGATATCTCGGCGACCAACATAACATATCCCATTCGAACATATCGTCTGTCCCGGTCTCTAATAGCATAGTTGTCGGGAGCAATTATTACAACTGGAATAATAACACATCACTGGCACCACATTTATAAATGTACATAAAAACCTATCCATATCCATTCTATTCCTGTGGTATGGTAGCCATAGCCCGTAGCCGTAGCCAGCCCTACGTAGAGCCAATTGTTCCACCACTCGTCTTGGCCGACTGTTCAAAATACGCGCTCATAATGACTGGGACTTAAGTGATGGAAAAGAACTGGCTCGACTTGGCCACAAAGCAAATGGAAATATAAAAATAAAATATTAACGACGTGTATTGCAGGGGGACCCCGGGGACGGGGCCCATTCACATATATATAAATAATAAAAGAAAAAAGCAAATAAAATAAAATGGAAAGAAGTAATTTTCATGGCGGTCGGTTTTTTTATTACAGAAACACATTCACCCGTCATAAAGTGTAATTACTTTAATGATTTTATGGCTCCGCATGTATAATGGTCGTCCAACGTTAGAAATTTGTTTTTTCCTCCGGTGCTGTGCTCGTTCCCCTTTTATTTTATTTCCATATTTTTTATTATTTTACATTTCGACTAAAAGTTTATTGTACGAAATAAATGAATTGCTGCGACCCGTCCGTGCCCGCGGAGTTACTGGAGCCCATGGGGCCTTTGCTACGTCCCGCTCGTGGAATTTTAAGCAGTTTGAAACGAAATGAAGAGAAAATGGGAATAGTACGATTCTGTGGTCGTCGACGAGGTCTTGAACTCGAATTCGAATCGAAGGCGAAGGGGGATTGCGTTGCGTTGATTTAGCTCAGCAATTGACCTGGGCCCAGGGCAGGTTGAGCCTGTTCAAAAACTCATAATTCATTGCAGGGAACAATGAAACGATGATGATAATGTAAAAAATTATTAATGGATCTGACTTATTTTTCCTTTCTTCTGTGAGATTATGTTTTAAATGCAAGGGACATTATTTTTGAGTGGCCCCTCTTTGTATTAGGTGAAGCTTTGTCTGAAGTCTGGTTGCGGTTGAAATTAGTTGTGGGTTTAATTTTAACGAGTAGCTTCTTGGAGAAATGATTTTCTCCATAAAATTTGTGTAGATGCTGCTAATGAAGCTGTGCTCTTAACTTTTGCTACTATGAAAATTTTAAAAGCAGAAACAACTCAAAGTGCCAGGTGTTATTACACTTCAAATGAACGAGGAAGCTGTTAGAACTGTGAAAGTCTTTGACTTTTCAGGCGTAATGGGGGAAAAATTAGTAAATATAAGCCAGTTGTAAAGGAATACCACATTGAGAAATTGATTAATACATTGAATGCCGTAGAAGTAACCGATGACCCCCAAAAAACACATTGACTACAGCAATCCCAATCCCGCAATTAGCATAAAATCTTTCGTGAGAAAATTCCGTGTTAAAATGGCTTTGCCGTGAGAGGGGTTTTAAATGTCGGTCACCGGTGACTGGCACGGTAGTCAACGTGTTAAAAGCTCTCTCCGTACAAATGGATTCAACGTGTATTTCTCGCAGTAAGGCTTTTATGGTAATTATGGTATTCGAAGGCAATCAGAGAGTTATAAGTTTACGAAAATAGGTTCACTCATCATCAGGGAAATATCCAAGAAGGGTATAAATAAAAGGTCCGCGCGTTGTAATGTTGTACTTGGTAGCAAAATGGAATCACTTTTTTAATACTGTCTCTTTTCGTCTAATAATAATTCCTATGGCACACCGTACACCGAGCAAAGAATACCCTAATAAATCGGGAATATCAGGGAAATAACTATGGAAAACACAATTGTCTGGATCGACAAAAATTTAAACTAAACATAAGACGTTTTAGGTACGAAGATTCTTCAAACCTTTTCGAACTTCAGGTAGAAATATCAGGCATATATTTATATTAGAGACCAACAAACTTTTACAAGTTGGTGCCAAACCTTATACATGCCTGAATTTCATATCATTCCTAATGATCTCCATATAAAAACTACCAAATCATTATTTACTGAACGTTAAAGAAACTGCCTCTAATTGAAAATGAGGACATTAACAATTACACAAGTAGTATTTTGTGTTTTTATAAATGTAAGGAGAAATTTTTGACAATAGTTCCTATGAGGCTTTCCAAAAATCAACACCCTTAATGGGTGATAGTCGCTGAATCCTCGTCAATAAAAATAAAAGCCATTAAGTAATCCCCGAAAAGAAGTAGTTCTGTCAGCTTTACCTGGTCGACTGTTATGAGATGATGACATCTTGGATAAGTTTCAAATGTCCGGAATCAATTTCTAAGAATTAGTCTCATTGTGATCTAAAAATCTGTGACCTCAAAAATAAAAAAAAAGAAATTACAAGCTAGGCTCGCAAGTTGCAGAGGATTGTTTAGCGTGAATTTACTGACGCGATGAGTGCATGCCCAATTACTACAATTTAAATAATGCTAGATCTAGCACAACTACACTTATATGTGGAAAAGACAGCTGCATTAGATCTGTGCTCACAAAGTAGACGGCCGGTTAGCGCTCAGAGCAGGTGCAGTCAAAGATTTCATCGATGCCCTAAACATTTTGAAAACATGAAATTCGATGTAGATTCCTGGACACGAGAGGTTTCTTCAATCTAAATTACAGGAGACCTCACTGAGAACTTGAGGTATTATCTTAAGGAAATGAAAAGGGCTGAGATTGCTTCGTGCTCTGCAGTAAGAAATTCAAAAATAGAATAATTATACATACCGTCCACACCACTCCAAAACCGCGAGTCTCCATTTTCGGATAATTCTCACCTAAATTTTCTCTAATAAATATCGGTGAAAACTTACAAAAATATAAAGATGATCGATCCTTGAGATGCGAATAAGGCTAACAAATTCAACTTTTCCATGAGTGTCAAGCATATATTTTCTGCAGTTTTATGTGTATATATATATACCATTTTCACTTCAAACGCAACCATTTCAAAGTATAGATATCCAAATCAAAATCAAGGGCTACCAAATCAAAAACATTTCCATGGAAATTAAAATCAGTAGCAGCAAAATCGAAAAAGCAAGATCAAATAAATCAAAATCTTTAATAACAAATATTTTAACAACAACTAGTGCTGGATTTGTTCTCAAGATCGAAATAACCTCTTTTAAATCGTTGAAACCACTCTCTGCGAGTTCTTTCTTAAAGAGCATGCTGGTCCACAAGTATTCGATGAGCTTCTGCTGCACTTTTCTCCCAATTAAATGCGAATAAGAGAATAAAACCTTTGTGAGCTGAATATTATTGACAGATGTCTAAACTACATGCGCCAATGAATTCAGCTGCCAACGCCCATGCATTCAGACACTAGCGCCATCTTTGTGTCAGCGACGGTTTCATATGCACACACCTAATAAATATTAAGGGTCATTTTTTAGAACAAGTCCTATGAGCCTATAAAATGAACTGCAGCGCAGAAAGATATCAAATCTTCCGTATACTGTTACAACAGTGCTTAAAACTAAGATTTACGACAGAATTCGGTGATGTTTCGTGGGAGTAACAACCCTTAGGGGGTACCTCCCAAAGTGGTAGAGTCGGGAATGAAGTGCAGTAGTGAAAGGATCTCTTATCTTATGCAGATCGATGCAAAAAGTTTGGTCTAAGTGGGTAAGTGTGATCAGTTTAATCACCGCGAAGTATCTTGTAGAATTTCTGACTAGAGGCGATTTTGTCAAGAAACAACATACCTACCAAACTCGATTTTTACCTGCGGATGCGATATTAGTCGGTTCCAACATTTAGCACTTTGAAAGATCTTGAAGAGAAAATTTCCAGATAAATCCAAAATATGTGGAAAGCCTAGTTTAGTCATATAAGTGCCCTCATGTAGGCCATCCATAAGCCCTTGACAATAAGTATCCATCTTTTTTCAAGTAAAGATTCGTGCTGTTAAACATGGAAGCACCAAAAAAGTGTCCATCCATTACTTACTATTACTACAACTCATCTTCGCTTGAAAGAAAAGGTTGTATCTCTTATACTTACATCTCTTATATATTCTATCTTACATCTTATCTTACATCTCTTATATATTCTATCTTGATCCTTAAAACGAATCTCGAGTGATCATAATAGATTCAAATTCAAGGTGTGCACAATAGACACGATCGAAGCATATTACTCTATGAGCGTATCTATCATACTTTACTGCTACTATTTCTGTTACTAGCATAAGATCCTCTTAAATCTGTGTATTACCCAAATTAACAAAATCCAAGGAAGGACACTCAAAATATTATTTTCCTCTGACTGGATGGGACGAATGCGGAATATTGAGTGGTACCAGCAGGCTTCATCTACGCCACTGCTTTCATTGAACAATCTGATTTTATAGTACTCTGCCGCATACTCATGGACTGCAAAGTCATTAGCTGATTCAAAAATAAATTCTTTATGCAATTAAGAAGCACAGAAATCGTTGCTTTGTTCTTTGCCGGCGATCGTGTGTTTATACAACAAACGCTCTACGGATTCGCCAACAATTAAGGCGGTTGGTTTTGAGTCATTTTTGTGCACAACAAACCAGCTGCTACTACAGTCAGAGCTTTGCGCCCATAGTGCGCTCCAAAAGTATCGCAACAGCAGCAGCACCAGCACTAGAAGTAGAAACTTTTTGAGCTAATTGATAGAAATCTCTTGCGACACAACGTGAGGGATTAGCAGGTGGGGAGAGGTAATAAAGAGCAAAGTTCCGGAAGATTATCTTTAATAATTTATGCTGAAAAGTCGTAATAAACACTTTCGACAGTGTTTACCGTAACAGTGTAAGCGAATCAATTTGCTTCACAATGCACTGCTACTGCAATTGTGGGCTTGTGGAGAGGCATGACGGAGTCAATTGGGTGTCCCGCACCCCCGCTCGCCCATTCGTTGGCGGAAAATTTGAATTTTTTCAGTGTCTAATGTTAATCAAAATTGTGCCACCGCTGGCATTCTTCTCAGATTGCCCAACACAGCTCCACAGCTCCGCAGCACTGTAGTACACCTCGGGGCCCCAGCCGGCTATGGGAATACTGTGAAATCGCAAGGAGAATGATTTACGAGGTTCCCGCGCCCGTCCGCGCCGTTGTCTTTCTTATTTCCTCATCATTTTATGTTTAATTATGTTTTTTTTTCTACAATTCCTCATTACTCGGCAGCGGCAGTTTATTTGTTGCGTTTCGCCGCTATTATCGTCAGTTTTTTATTACAATTAAAATATTTCAGCAGATATAGGAGAAACAAATCAAAATTGCAGGAAAAGCGCTAGGCAGCGGGGGGTGGGCGGTGGGTGGAGTGCGCAACGAGATGTTTTGTAATGAGATACAAACGAAAATACAGAAAACACCGGAGCATTTAGCAGGAAACTACTTTGCATTTAATTGTCCGTAATGACGTGTAATACAACATGCGAACGTGAAAGATACTCCGTCCTATGCTCGCGGTGCACAAGCGTTGGAGCTCGGAGGAACGCCGTCTGATAACTCTGACTTGTGAACTCCAAGTTGGAGCCCATTGTATAAAAGTCGGTTGGATGCGAATTAAAATAAATTTGTAAGTAGGTCCGCAGTCCGCAGTATGGCGAACGCGCGGTACTCCTGTCCTGTCGGTCGCGCTATGATATATATCTTTTGAACTGGGATTGGGCGGGAAGTGGTGCTGTAGCTATTGCACGCATTCGCCCGCTCCACCCCCGCTCTGGGGCCCTAATCAAATATGTATGCATGATTGTTGATCTGGCGTGGCAGGTAATTTAGAGATACACGTTAATTTAGAGATGTTATGAAAATTATCGATCTCCACGGGGCCAAACGCACCGAATAGATTTCTCCTTGACGAATTTGCAAGTGAAATGGATTTTATTGGTGGAGGGAAATTTGTATCGAAATTTATTGCACCAAATTGAGGGGAATGTACATTACTAGGCGCACCTATCATACGAGTATGTGATCATTTAAAGGTATGAAGTTCGGCAGTGCTGGTAGCAGCAATTTTCAAAATTCTACTTACAGTTTTGCAGTTTTCCATAGAAAGAAATATCTAATGTCCTTAGGATTAGTATCTGGAATGATTATGCGTCTTTGCAGTGAATGGAAAAACTGGAACTAAATGTGTAATGCCAACATAAACTCTAAGTAGTCAATTATTTTGCATAATTATGTATCTGGCCTGTACAGACAATCATCTGTGACTAATTTAATTTATGCGAGTTACAGAGAGAATATTCACCTAAGAAAGGTTTACGATAGTTAGCACTGCCTGTGTGTTTTCGTTCACTGTCGTGTAATCGTAATCACTAATGAGAAAAATAGTGGGTGATCCTGTTTGAAATGGTCTTAGGGGGTGGGAAATGGTAAGGTATGTGTCTATGTGTCCCTCTTTCACAAGATGTAATCAATTCCAAATTGATCAAAGATTTTCCACTTTTTTATTTTTGAAAAGTAAAACATTTCTTTTTAATCTGATTTATATTGCTTTCATTTCGTAAATCCCTTCTGTGCAGAGAAGAAATCTGAGCCATAAACGCAAGTGCTTAGAAATTTCTTTTATGGAGGTCCAACATGTTAATTTGGTAAATTTTTTAGTTCGCATGTATGGCTTGGCTATGGTAAACGAAAATAGGGTAAAATACAAAAAATAATCTACGCTGATTTCTGTTTGATCTTATGACCATGAAAAGACAAAAATAACTGGCTCAAAGCAAAAGTCATTACTATCATTATAATCTTTACATATTTAAAAGTACAACGCTTCCCAACAATATTTTATCTTCTTCATACTTGTGTGCATACAGCTTATAAAGGCTTAACAGGTATCACGGCCACCTTTAGTAGAAAAGCTTTTGTGAGGAAAACATATGCAGCAATACATTTTAGTAAGAGAGAGCTTAAAAGTTTCGCGTGGATTTGGTGACTGGTAATGAACCTGCCAGCCTCTGTTGCACTCAATTATGTCAACAGGCTACTGCTGTTCTTAGACGCGTTAACACGTTAAATATCGTTGGGGTCTCCAGTGACGACCCCTATTTAAAAGCTCTTAGGAAAAATGCATTTTATCACGTAATTCTCTCACGAAAGCTTTTCTGCGTTGACTGCTGCAATTAGAATAAAAGCTTTCGTGAGAGAATTTACATTTAAAATGCTTTAGAGAACTTTTAAATGCTGGTCACCGGTGATCGGGTGACCAAAGTTGCCTTATTTCTAGTAGTCCCGTGGAAAATTCGTTTTGTTTTCTATTTTACTCATGAACATTTCATGCCTTCCATGACCCTTCCGAATCCTAATTACTGTTCAGTCCCCAAAAGAAGGTTTAAATAAAAATCTGTTTGCCTGGTTACACCTAGAACTAAACCTCTAAACCCTTTCTAAATGGAGTGGCTATAAAACCTCAAACGCTTCTACGGAAAATATATAGGTGTCACCTTCCGGACATGCACATAAATATATTACATGCTCAGACTGAATGTGATCGAGGCTGTGTAGTTTGTAGAAGAGATTATAAAAATGATACACATCTAGCTAGGTCCGCACGGTTTCTCGCGGTTTGTAGCGTCTAAAAGAAGAAGAAAGCGTACTTACTCGAGTTGCATCCAGGAGATAGTAGTGTTGGGCTCAGAATATAGAAATGAAGATGATTGAAAGGAAGTTTCGATCAATCCAACAGATGCTAGAAGAAGTCGAGATTTCTCTGGAATTTAAATACGTATTTACTTTCTAACTTGGAGTACTTAATTAAGAACTGATGTTGTTTCTGTAGAAACCTGACTCTTTTGTTTAAAAGTTTCGCTTTCATTTTTCGCAACCATTTTTAAAAGTCGATTGCTTTGAAATCGAACGGATAGAGCCCACATTTTAAGGCAGCAAAAATATATGTATTTAGCACCAAGATTGTTCCTATCACACTCACGAAAAATACACTCAGTAATTTTGTTTGTTTTGTTTAACACAGCACATTTATTGGAACTGAATTAAGTGTCAGAATGTCGAACAATCCACAGGTCTCAGAAGGCGGAATCTGATGACGGCGAGGAATTCAATACTTCCAAGATTAAACAAGTTCGTTTAAATCATTCCGATGGTGAGCTAAGTTATTCTGTCCTTAAATATTTAAGCACTTCACGAAACATATCCCATACTAGTAGGGTTGCTTATGTGGCAAATACTTGTAATATGCATAGAGTACCGTCAGCGCGTCTATAACAGAAGAAAACCCATAGAAAAAATCGAGACAAGACAAATATTGATGATTTTTGAAGGAAAACAATGAAACTTTCGAGACAAATAACAGAGCTAGACTTAAAAAAAGTTTTTGGATAGAGTCCAGTTAATAAAGAAGAAATAAAAGCACTATTTCTATTACCATGGGCTAACATGTTTTGCCTGCTACTATGCTCAGGGCGCAGAAAGACAGCACAGATACATTGTTTACTTGTTGTCTAGTGTTTACATTGAATATATAAAAAGGATGAATGGTATTGATCACTTTGACCAAACAGAGAGTACTTATAATATTGAGGGAAGAAGCAGACGTTGGCGGATATATATACGTATCCTATTTTGTGCTTGGTGCAAGTATAACTAATGCTCTCTGTCAAATTGCGAGAAAAACATCACATTTAGCATTTTACATTAGTACTGGCAAAAAAAGTTAAAAGGCAATTAAAGTTAAAGGAAAAAGAAATCGAAAAAAATGTCTGATGGTAGCTGACTGGTAGAAAGGCGTTATTAACGTAGAATTAACGTAGAATTATTAGTCCTGGTCGACTGCACGAACATAATGCTATTAAACAAGTACTCAGGCTTCTAATACCCGAAGGGGTTAAATAGATACTTTAAGAACATACTGACAGGAATATACAAAGATATGTGGTTGCATGTTTTTAGGTTAAAATCGAAATTAAAAGCCACGTCTAGCCTACGTTTAGACGCCATACCTAATTTCGCCGTACAACATGATAGGATTGATGACGGAGTTAGCCAACAAAAGACTATTCGACTGCGGAATGTAAGACGCACAGAGCCATAGCTTCAGTAAGCATCCATAAACACGGCTTACAGTGAAATCGACATGATTGTTGCAAGTGAGCGTATGGTTTATAAGGTGATTGATTGATACAAAGGAAAGAATGCTAATGCGACGAAAGTCCTCAGGATTCACAGCACAATACCTTTTAGGGACTGGGATCACATGAACTACTTTCCTTAACACGTTGATAAACGTGCCGGTCACTGTTGACCTGTATTCAAAAAGCTCTCTCACGATGAAGATATTTTAACACGGAATTCTCTTATGAAAGGTTTTATGCTAATTGCGACAGTTAACGTGTTGTAGATGAAAAAGCGGAAGACATTAGGTAAGCATTAAGAATATGAGTTAAGCAAGAACTAATTGAGAGCAAGATAATTTTAAGAAATTGTAGGGGAATACCATCTGGCCCCATAGAGATATTATAGAGTAGATAATTTTGACTACTTCGACAGCATTAGCACTTCGGAAATCAGAATCAGATTCGTTTTCAGGAAACTCAAAACGTATGTTTTTAGGAAGTGTCGCAGAAAGAGTTTGAACGTCGCATTAGTTGGGGTTATTAGGGATCATAGACATACCCATTAAGTATCTGCCTTCAGAGGCTATGACCTTTTCCCACTTTTTTGGCAAAAGTTGAATGCCATGGCCTTTTACGCATTGTCCTATGTAATAATCCATTCAGCAAATTACTTCTGCGACTTCTGCGTAGTTAGCCAAGTTATATCTTTTAGAGCGTGTTACATCAATCAGAACAAAGAGTAATCGGATAGGGCCTGATCTAAGGAAAGCGCTAAGTGGTCGAGATCCATCAGTATTTATTTCACAGTTAAAGCAACGTGAGATCGACTGTTATCACGGAGAAGTATGACTATCGGGCGATTTTGTATAATAAATGCTCATTTTTCCATCAAATTATTATTTAAAGGCTGCAGTTATTATCGGTATCGTTCGTGGTAGCCTACCAAATGCGGAACAAAGTTTTTCGATCCTAGATGTTTCGATTTGGAGTTAATGTTAGCGGTTGGTCAATCAGAGTGCACCCGTGATTTCGAGTTGTCCATCCTGATATTTAAACGATTGACAATGACATTTTTGGTCCATACATATGACATCACACAACTCGGAAGGCTACATTTGCTTGAATCCTGAAGTAGCAAAAATGGTCACAAATTCGCAGAAAGAACTAATTCACCCGTCTAAGAGTAAGAGGAACCTCGTTATGTACTATCTAACACTATCCATCCATCCTCCTTAAGAAGATCGCTACTTCTACGCACAGCCCAATAGTCTTATAAAAGTATTTGCCTGTATGATACTTCGTCTGGTCAATAGATGGCCTTTTCAGAAGTTTTCAATCTGTAGAGCATTATGTAGCATAAATGAAAATATCTGACGCAATTAAACTTGTTTTGCTGCTTTTGCCGCTTTTTAAGATAGAAAATTTAATTGCTCATACAATCGAGTCAATTATCCTTCAGCACTGGCCTCCTTCACACCCAACCCAGTCATTTGCAAAAGAGGTTTCCGTTGAACAGCCTGGTGTTCCCTTCCATTCGCTTGCAACGCAGCAACACAACCACAAATTAAATTAATTCTAATAATTTTTACGACTCGACTCTTAGAGAAATTCTCTCAATTATCGCGAGAACTACTGTTCCTTATATAAGAAATTCATTTTTTTCTAATTCCCATAATTTTTACGACCGCGCCGCCGGCCGTGTCTTTTATTGGCCGGACTGGATCAGTAGTACAAAGTTGGAGCTGGTTAGTCGACATTGCGACTGGAATTGCTGCCCCATTTGCCCTAGGAATGTTTACGCTGTAGTCACAAAAAATTGCATCAATCACGAGTATTACAGCGAAAGTATATTTAATAACTAATTTTACAAGACTCGGGCAAACCGGTTGTGGAGGAACTGCTCTCAACCTCACTGACATCGGTGCAGCAGGTTTGCATACTGAACAAATAAATTTTATTATCTTTGGGGGCAAAAAGCTGTTGTAGTCCGGCCATTGCAACATTTTTGCATTGTCAGCTGGAATGGGTGGCAGTTGGCGGGTCGTCTACAAAGGATAGAAAGAACCCGAATTTTCGAGTTTTTCCAGAGGGCAGGAGCTATAAGGGGGTGAACAAACTTAGAGACAATGAGAACAGTGGAGGGACGAAGAGTAAGGGCTGCACTGCTAGAAATGGACCCCAGTGCAGCATGCATAGGATGGTTTATCCTCCATGTCTATTTCAAGGTTAAACTGCACAGGGTTACCCATTCAGCGATGTCCATTGAAATCATCCTATGTGAACGTTTCCTGCACGCTGCCAAGAAGAAGGCTATGCCTTCCACTTCTCCGGGTGCTCTAAGTCAGGCTCCCTAAGGACATGATTCTTATGAAGAGCGGTGGAGTCGAGAGGAGGGTGAAAAGGCGTTTCTTCGCCAACCACAATTTCTGGCATGCATCCCTATCCGGACATTCATCCCCCGGATGCTATCCATATCGGGTTCAAGGAGATGGTTGTTCCACTTAAACCGAGAAAGTCGTCGGAATGATGGGTGTGAATTTCTCTGGGGTTGGTCTCGCCATCGTCGTCGCCATACACGACGACGCTGCCTGACTAGGTAGGTGGTGTTCAGTTTACTGGGACAAATTCAACTAACCCCAAAGACGTTGACTTACGTAAAGCTGAGACAAGCGGCATGGGGCCTGGAGCATATTTGGTATGCGGCAGACGTGAAGCGTCAATCGTCCTCTAGGGTGAATTTTGGTCTTGACCTTGAGGTGTTAAGCTTACGTGTTATGCAGCAATTTAAATAAACAGGGGAGGAATCGGCACATGAGGTTGGATTTGACGTGCACACATCAGATCCCGACGGGTGATATCCCTGGATGGTTCGTTCACGCTGCACGTACACGGCTGGGACGCGCCTTTCGCATGCAACAATCTCCGTTCACGTGCCGGCCGTAGTTATAACCAACTGTTGAATTCGGCACCCGCCGCCCACAGTGTTCTGTCACACACCCCAAAGGGCCACTATCACAGCAGTTTTTCACTTCTTTTTTGGGGGTAATTTCAACACGTGGGCATCAACCCCACTGGAAATTTTGTACTTTCTCACTCAATGGTGTGCTGCTCTGCCATTTGGGTGGCTTTAGCTCGACTCGACGGTGTTTTTTACTCGATTTCACTTTCGATTTCGGGGGAAATAATTTCGCGCTGACACCTCGATGCGCCATAAATAAAATGGTCACATGATTAGTCCAGATGGATGGGAAGGTGGAAGGTAGACTGTTCGGCGGGGGCGGTGAGGATAATTCGGTACCGACAGACAAGCTCAGTTCATTCACGTTCTCTCTGGCAGTCTATTTCACCTCTTTTTGGAGGGTGATTTTGCCGGCGAAGCAATTTATTTTGGGCACAAATTACATTTCGTATTCGTTGCAGAAAATGGTAAATTTTGAAAAGTTTCTCAGACTCTAAAAAAAGTGAATTTAATTAGAAACTTGGGGGAGCTGAGAACACGCCCAACATCCTATAAATTCGCACTGCAAGGAATAATTGATTTTTGCCGCGATTACACTTGAAAAAAGAAGAAAAACGTCTTGGGAAATATTTTTGGTTTTTTTTCTACCTCAAAACTCCATCAATGTCATTTAGATTGAATCTCTTGGATCTGAATAACAAAAATCTCCTACTAGTCAAAAGACCTTGCCAGAAAAATGACTAGCGAGATTTTGGCGAGGGAGCCGTTCTGAATCACTCAAGATCATTTTTTTTTTGTTATGCAATGCTTCAAGCTTCCAGAATTGTTTACTATTCGTACTGTGATTACTGGGCTCAAAATAAAAACTAGTCTTTGTTTAAGAAATTTTCAATAATTGCAGGTACATAAATTTAATTGCGTTTAAAACACGTGGCCTTGAACTGTAAACAGTTTTGTGTATGCAAAAGCAGATTATGAATGTGGTCTGTGCTAGTAGTTAGTAAGATAGAAGTCAATCCTTCTAGTTGGTATGCAGGCTTTAGGGGTGATACCTTTCTGCTACACCGTTTATATACAGAAAGAGTAAATCAGTTTCAGGTTTTAGATTTTGTTTTCGATATTTAAATTTAAAATCACCAAAGGTTTAACATTCTCAAGGTAGTTTCTTTTAGATACGTACCGGACTTTGCAGCAGAAGTTCTATCAATATTTTTGCAAATTTGCTCGTAGAATCACGCTCCAGGTCACTAGCGAAAATATAAACTATTACCCATAATCGATTCCATAAGCAAATATGCGTAGATCTAGATATAAAAGTGGGACTTCAAATGTGTGAATCCTCTCAAATATTTCGACGTAAATCCTCATAACACGCGATGACAAAGATTTTGTTTTGGTAAGGCTTCTGTTAAGATCTCACCTGTTTTATCGGTGATCGAAGGAGCTCATATAAGGAATAGTTATTAGATGTGTCTCTTTTTGAGATGAGAGGGTAAATCTTCGCAGTTTTATTTTCTCTTGGACATGATGTGAGGTTCGAAATAATGGGGCCGAAATTGGCGAAAAAATAGTGCGTGATCGCAGATAATGCTAATACTAGGTCTCCGGTTCTGAGTGGTGCTTCTTACTCTGGAGTTATCTCAAGAGATTCCAAAGAAATTAAATTAAGTCGATCAGCAAAAGAAGGCAAGAGGAGGTTATTGTCCCAGGAAGGACCACGAAATGCAACTTTGAGAAACCTTTGTTAGACGGCCTCAATACGGTTGATGTGAACTGCATAGAAAAGAGACTAGACCGGACTAGCTTATTGGAGGATAGGACTGATAAAAGTGCAGGAGAGAAGTCTGAAATGTAGCGCTTTATCAAACTTCTTGGACCAGCGCTTCGCAAAACCCAGCACACCATCAATGTACACCCAGATCTTTAGTACAATCAAGTCTAACCAGCGTTGAAGTTGAAATTGAACCAAATCCATTTGCGTGAGAAGATCATGCATGTGTAAATTTTATTTAAAATGAGGTGATTTAAATAACATCAATTGTAAAAAGCATCTAAATGGTAACAATCAAGCTCAGGTGAGGTCTCGCATAAAGCCTTCGCATCGTCAGCATAACAAAAGATTCAAAAATGGAAAGGAATCAAAGATAGATCATTGATATGAATTACGAATAGCAGAGGGCCAAAATGACTGCACTGAGGCACGCCGCATGTGTTTTGAAAAGGATTAAGGAGATCATTCATCTCTATAAGAGCAAAAACGTTACGTTGGTGCAGAGCCGACCCATCCAAAGTAAGAGGCGTATCAGTAGGCAGACCAACCGCTTTGACCTCAGCATTCCAGAACGCAACGTTCGAATCGCCACGGTGAGGAGAATTCAGCTTTTATGTAATTTACAATACTGAAATTCCTAACTATTTTCCTTGATCTTTCATCTGTACTCACTAGTGACAGTTCGGACACTACCCCTCTCCTCAAAGGCAGCCACATTTGGGGAAGCCTAGAGATCATTGTGTCTATCCATCGTGGAGTGTAACAATTCCGTCGAATACTCTTAAACTTATACAACAAATATCAGATCTGTTTACAGGAAGCAGGACTGTCCATGGTTCTCGTCAGAGATCGAGCGGTTAATATCTGCACGTAGCAAAGCCCATCAAAAATGAAAAATCACTAAGAGTCCTTGTGTAGTTTGACAAACTTAAATCGCTACGCAACAAAGTCAACTGTGTGGTTGCTCGTGTTATTAAAAACCACAAACAATATCACGGAGGCCATTAAAAGGGATGAAATCACAATTCTCAGATTTCTTTAGAGCATTTGACACCGTCAACCATGAGATACTCAGTAGTAAGCTCTTTAACAGCTTTTGCTTCAGTGGTAGGGCATCCAATTTCATTTCCAATTATCTTATGGGCCGTCATCAAAGAGTAATTGTTGAGAATGTGTCCGATTTCTTACCTCCTTTTCGAAGCGTGCCGCAAGGTTCAGCATTTGGGCCACTGTTATTCGCCATTTATGTGAACGACGTTCGGCCCTCAATTACCTCTACTAGCTACCCTCTTTTCGTGGATGATGTGCAGCTCTATATCTCAAGACCTATTGTACTTCTGGAGGACTGTGTCAGCCGTCTGAATGATTATATTCATGCTGTCTGCTTATAGGCAGCAACTAGTGATCTCCAGTTCAATGTGCACAAGATTCAAGTCATAATCACCCCCAAAATCCCGCCGATATTTCAAATTTTCCATGTGTACTGGTAAATGGCCACTTCACCCTATCCACAGTCGTGGATCTGGTGCAATTTTTAAGTGTCGTTGTTTTTTAAAATTGAGGTAATATTACAGAATTTACCTAATTAAGTTAATTTTGAGTTATTGGCGGATCGTGTACTATGTCCGTTCCATCCCAAGTAAGGATTTTTCCATTGTCTCTGTAATTAACATCCGTAATTATAAGAGAATGGAATTGACAAGAACTAGTAGTCTATATATGAAGCGCCACATTTTGCCAAGAAAATTCATATCTCTAAAAATGTGTTCAAAATTACATTCAATGCTATCACAAACGGAATTTGTTTATTAACTTTTATCTTTTTTCCTTTTCAGGTAAGTGGTCTAATCATCATTTTATTGTACAAAGCATTGAGAAATTCATCTTCGGTAAGTTATTCAAAATATTATGAAGCAAAGTGTTTTCCTCGCACCTACCGAAGGCAATTAAACTTTCTCTGTAGCTAATTTCGCATAGGCATTCCAGCTTTAAACGTAGAACGGAGCCAATTACATTTTATCATGAAATCTCTTCGATAGCACTACATATGACCTGTCCAGACCATTATCAATTTCACGGAGTAATTTATAAAATCAATCACTTTCAAATGTCAATCTGCATATACAGCGTCAGTTATTAACGCAATTAATCCAATCATTATTGGATCACATACGTGGCAGCCTACCCGAAGTCCCAAATGCACCTGAGTATCAAAGTGTTACCCCCCGCGCTGATCAAAAGTCTGCCTATGCGTCCAACTCCAATTCCTCATCATCCTATTTTGTCCTATTCTGTCTCGTCCACCCCCCCTACGTACCAACCACCTACCCATGTACATATGTACCCATTGGCAGTGCCGCTTCCCAATCCCAGTCCCAATAGCTGTCCTTGTCCTATTATGGATTATTGGTCCGAATTGCATAGGATGGGTTTTTGGTGGGCATCCATCGAGTTAATATCTTGAAAATATGCAAAATTGCATTTCATTTTATTATACAGAGGTTTTTGCCGGTTTTTTCTCGCATTTTATTTTCGGTGTGCCGGCACTTTACGAGTGATTTTTCACACTACTGCCGATAATGATTTCGATATTTTAATATTTTCCACGCCACGGATACAGCAAATCAATTTATAGGCAAAATATTTCAATAAACAAATTATCCCATAATTTTGGAAATCAATTTGCTTTTTTCATATTTTACTCAGTTGCGATTTGTGCTCTGTGACTATTTTTCAAATGCGATTTAAGGAGGGCTATTGTATTTTGGCGGTTGCCGAACAATTGTTAACACCTGTTGGGAAAGCGTGTAAAAGCGGTTTTACTCTGAATGGTGTACGGATGGTTTTTGTAATTACAATTAATTTGAAATCAATCCTTGTTTTAAATAAGAAGACAAATAGATTCTGTTAAGCATCTGGGCAAAAATACCATTTATCTTTATTGTCTTATCTTCGAGAATTTAATACAATTAATAAAAGATATACAGTTGATTTTTGACTGTCGGGAATAGGTACAGAGGTCACTCTTTTGCCTGAATGCTCATATTTTTTTATCATTATTAAGATCTATTTCCATTCGCTACCAGCGTTTTAAGATTTCTTGGGATATTTTTATGTATCCTGCTACGCCGTCATTGCATGGAGTATTATGATGTTGAAGTTTGAGCGCCCCATTTGCTGCCTACACGCTGGTTACTGAAATCCGAGGTAGGTCGTAAAAAAGAAATATATACTCAATCCATTTATTACGAGTATTGCTAAAGGTCCGAGCTTTCGCCCGCGAAACATCCCTAAACAATAATGCCCTCTGTTTTTTTTGGGAATTTTTCAGATTCAGTTTGGATTTATTTTTCTTTTCTCCTTCTCCGAACACTTAAGTTTCCATGCCTTAAATTTCGCTTAGGCTAAGAAGCCTTACCTATTCTATATGTATTCCATCCAGGATGAATGATCTCGGGTCCACTTCCATCGAATTTTTCTCACTCTTAGTGGCGACAGAGATTTTTTGATCGCTCTCCGAGGCCATAATCCCCTATGTAGAAGCTTTTTTCTAAGAATGTTCCCCGAACTTTGAATATTTTTGAATTCAGTAAGCTTTGCACGAAGATCAGACGTAGTGTAACCAGTTCGCCAATTTCAAAGTATGATCAAGAGTTATATTATTCTATTGTTCTATCAAAGCCAGTCCCCGAGAAGCACAACTGTTTATTTTTTTTTCTATCGTATTCGCGTTTCAAATTCCGCCTACAAATTCAACCCCATTAATTGATATCTCGGCTTTGCGCAAGTGTTTTTTCTCCGTACAAATTAATTCATTTTGTTGAAAGGAATTCAGACCTTTTGGAACAAGTCACGCTTCAACACTTCTCATACCCAAAATATCCATTACTGCGTATATTGAGCGGCTCCATACGAAATACTGACATCACTTAAACTCGCATGACGATTTTTACCACGATTTTCTTTACTTTTTCGACATTTTCATCGGTATTTGATGTCGAAGGACATCCAGAAAGGGGCAAATCTTCGACCACGTCACGACCACTTTTGAACGCATTATACTACTCGTACGGCTGTGTAGTGTGTTGTTGAGAGAGAGTAGACCCCCCAAAGGCTTTCCGCAACGTTTTCAATTTCATTAGAAAAAACAAAATTTCATACACTCTTTGATTAACAAAATTATTCATTGTTAAATGCGACAAAGTAAAAAGTCATGATTGATATAAACAGACGCCAAACACACACTAATGATCGGATAATCCTCAAATTTGGCACAGATGTCACTGAAAAGTGTACCAACTTGACAAAACAAATTCATCACATTTCTTTACAGCATTCATTTTAAAATTGAGATTTCCCGGTAATTTTTCATCATA